>SKCR01047589.1:0-51914 GCA_019454045.1 Zanthoxylum bungeanum | reverse complement strand
AAAACTGCTTAACTGTTGTAGTCGTGAGATCAACTACATTACATGTTCTCCTTCTAATGCTTCGGTCGTCCTGGGTTCTTTTTGCCCTAATCTGATCGCTCTTCCATTCATCGCCCTTCTTGCCTTCGTCATTCATTCCTTCGTTCTATGGCGATTTCGCTTCAGGGTGGCATTTTTTCTTTTGCCATCGGCCTTCTTGCCTTCGTCATTCATTCCTTCGTTCTAGGGCGATTTCACTCCATGATGGCATTTTTTCTTTTGCCTAACAATTATAAACTATATCCTCATTCTCTCAATTCTAAAAATATGTTATTTTTATGAAATTTTAAAAGTGTATATATCATTTTTACTTTTCCAAATTTTGAGGTGCATATGTCTATTTTCAAAATTAAAGGAACATGAAATTTTGGGATATATATATATATATATCTCTTTCCCTATTATATTTATTACTTCCTATTAACCTCTATTTTCTGGCTAAATACTATATTTACAAACTATTTATACAAACTCACCTAAACAAATTTAAAGTGGCATGACCAAATTGAAATGTTTTTTTATTACAAAACAAAAATTTATTATGTGGGATGTACCAGATTATATTTATGTCATTGAATAATATTAAATAACATATATCATTATATTAAAATTCATCATAATGACTGAAAATAATTTTCAAACATGTGACATCAATTTTTTGGAAGGTACCATACTTGATTTTCTCATAAAACTAATAAAAACAAAACAATATTACCGTATTTTTTTTATTTACTACAGTGACATTTTTATTGTTTTAGTTCCTAATGTAAATCACAAGTAATTGCTATATGGCATTCATCTACTGAACGATGAATTTCATAATTTATAAAATTATTTATTATTTTTTTAATTATTCACAAATAAATGCCACATAGCAGTTAAGATACTAGTTAGAACATGAATATTTAACATTACTTAAATCATATTATTGATATATATATATATGATTACTTCATGATATAATAGGTAGATTAGAAATGTTCATATATTTTTAAATCTATAAAAAAAAAAAAAAAAAAAAAAAAAAAAAAAAAAGACCGAAGCTAATGTCATAAATAGTATTAGAGAAATTCACGGAAGTAAATAACTCAAATTATTCGATATAATTCAAAACAGATTTCTAGAAAAAGAAAGTTAAGTGATTACTAGAAAAATAATTAGTATTAAAATTACAATACAAAAAAAAAAAAAAAAAAATTATATCTGATAAAAACAAATAAAATAAAAATAAAAAGAGAAACGGACAGAGTTTCCTACGTACACCAAGCCGAGCCACGTGGCTTCAAAGGGTTCCGTGTCGACTCTTTCAGTCTTTTGCCTAAACACTAAAACACCCCACTTCCAATTTCCCAAAATGCCCTCATTTTCCCACCAAACCACAAAACAGCCATTGAGGACTAATGAGGAGGATACGTGTTTTTGTCTACTATTGGAAAGCGCGTGACGGCATGTTTTTTTGTCAGAGCCTGGAGACAAGTGAGAGAAAGAGAGGGGGTTGTGGGCCCACCTATTTTAAAAAATTATTTATTTCCTTCGTGGGCCCCACCTTCACCTTAAGGTAGGCTTTGGATTTTGTCGTTTTATGTGGAGCGTGCAAAACTAAATCAATCGGGTACTTCGACACGTGTCGCTCTCAGAGAAACTCACACTATGTTTGATGGGTCCCGTCTTCCCTTGAAACTAGATACGATGATCCACACTCAAGCTATGGGACCCACTTTGATGCGAGGTATTCCACTCTAAAATCGCCACGTGTTTCATTGAGGCTTTGGGAGTGATTTATATTTTATAGAGACATTTTACTTTGAAGACAATGCCTTATCTACTTTATATAAAAATATATATATATATATATATTGAGAAATAATTTTCATTTATTCTCACATAAATTAAGCTCTCTTATCGAATTATCATTAAGATTAATTTGATTGTTGAATTGCTAATAATTTTTATCCTATCAATTTCTCTATAGCTTCTTATCATTAAATTCAAATTTAATTTGTGGCTATTGAAACAGAATTGAATGTGAACAGTATAGAATAACCGAAGTAGGTTTTTTTGTCCCAAGAATTTTGTTTAATATCTATTTTGTCCCAACATAATTCGGTCGGTAAAATATTTATTTTATTTTTTATTTTTTATAATTAATATTATTTTAACGATCGAATTATATTTGGTCGTTATTTTATTACTAACTACTAATCGAATAATCGATCGGTAGTTGTTTATGGTGGTAAATTAATCTTTAGTGCCTTATTTACCGACCGAATACTTACTGAATATTCGGTCGATAAAACTTCGTTCAGTAGTTGGTCGGTAATTAATCAGAAATTATTTTTTATTTTTTCTGATCGGTATTCGGTCGGTAAATACCAAAAATTACAGACCGAATATTTTCGGTCGATAATTGTTTTAACAAGTGAATGAATCTCCTTTTTCATGGTTAATTGCGTTCTAAAAATTTAGAAGAGTGAAAAATCATACCCATGTCAGTAACAATTTTTTTTATTTTTTATTTTTTTTTGGTAACATAAAACAGTCGTAGCCTCGTAGGAAGTTTGATGTGCACTTGAAATTCCAAGAAAATTTTTAGATAATTTTTTAGTAGTTTTGAAAGATATTTATTAAATTCAGATAGTGGAATTATAGTTGATGGCTTGATGTAAATGAAAATTTGAAACTTGATGCACAGACTTGATAAAATCATCATGATAATTCAGTTAGTAGCCTAGCCGCCGCATAAATAAAAGGGGACAAGAGCAGCATAAAAATTGAAGAAAATATGAAATGGAATTGGAGTAGCCGCATGTAAGATGCACATGAAGTCATGCCATTGCCGCATCACAGTACTATTGTCTCTTGAGTTTTTTTTGTTTTTTTTTCATATTTATTTATTTTAATGTTTCCAAATATATTATTAATTTTATTATTTTTACAATTGTACGGGTCAAATTTGGGTCAATGGTATTTTCGTCTTTTTATCTCGAACCCAATATCAAATACAGTCGAGCACTTCCCAAATAGTATTTAGGCTAAGTTTGGGCTGGAGACATAATTGGCATTGCACGCCCGAATTCAGTCAAGCCCCACTTTCCAAGGACCCACCGAAAAATATCTTTTCAGATATTAATTGTTCTCCGAATAATTAATATATTCATCACCGAAAAAAATGATGTTTAAACATGTTAGTAGGGCCCACCATCATAAATTCGGTCTATATTCCCACTAATTGACCATTCCCCAACATATAAAAAGAAGCCGAACTCAGAATTACATTCATTCAAGCCTAAGCATACTTATTCTAAGTTTAAGCACTCTCACTTGAGCTCTCAAAGCCTCTCACCTTGTAAACACCGGCTCACAGCCTTCACGGCAGTTCACATAGGTCAAGGTAACCTCAGACCTTACTCTTCCATCACTTTTTGCTCGTCTTCCCTACTGACTTGAGCGTCGGAGCGCCTACGGCACCCACCACACCAGTGGGAAGAGGCTTCCTGCTCACTCTACCTTTGTTTTACAGCATCCCTAGTGCCCCATCATATAAATTCTCGATTGTTGACCGAAGGCAAAATCCAACGTCTACAACAATTAACTAATTAAGTTTTTTTAGAGTTAATCTGTAAACTCTCAATCGGTTGTAGTTATATTGATTTTTCCCTAATTTTTGTTGCTAATGGGATTTTGTGGCATTAATGTTAAGCTATTATTGGGATAATTGAGTTTGTCCATTTATAGATATATGGAATATATATATATATATATATATATATATATATATATATATATATATATATATGCTAAAATAATTTAATGATAAAAATACATAAAATTCCAAATGTGTACATTTTGCAGCTTGGTGGATTCATGACCTTTAAAATTTATAATATGGCAGGTTTGAAAGGAAGTCTAAGGCTATGATAATTATCGAGGATTTAAAAAATATTTCTCTCGCATGTAGGTAAATATAGATATATTTAATCAAATATTAGTTAGAATCAGTGTTTTTAGAATCAGACCGATGATCGAACCAGTAATATAAAAGGTTCAATGAGTTAGTGATTCAACCGGTTGAACCATTTTGAAAGTATTGATATAACAGACCTACGTAACAAAAAAAAAATATTTAATTCAAAATTATAAAAATATATTGATTTTTGATTTTTGGTTTTAAAAATAAAAAATAAGCCGGTCTGGTTCACCGGTTTTCAAAACACTAGTTAGAACATATATGTTTATTCAAGTGTGGGATGATATTATTGTCATAAATTTATACACGATAAGAAAATATTTATTGAGATGTAATTTATCCAAAATATCTTGCGTATCACGCAAACTCTCGACTAATTTTCATAATACCTCAAGTCCTTTATAGATTAAAAAGTCAAAAAAATCTTTTCATATATTTGACATTTTCCTAACAATTAATGATTTTTACATCACTATAAATTATTTATGTAGAAATTTATTTATTTTAAATATCTTAATAAATTTATTCTAATTACGCTTGAACCTAGTTCAATTTTAAATGTTTATATATTTAGTTCTATAAAACAGTATATACTAAACAAATAAAATAAAACATGAAATATAATATATTTATAAGTCAATAATTTAAAATAAAAAAACCAATTATCTAAATTCAATTTAAAAAATACAACAAAAAAATTTAGATATTAATTAACAAACTCAAACGAAAAAAATGCCTGAAAAATTACATTAAATTGATGCTTCTTATATAATCCTTTTAAATATAATTTTTGAATTTTTAAAGATAATTAAATAAAACAGAAAAAAAAATATTTGTTTATATTTTGTATGTAAAAACATAAATATTTATTTAACTTTTTGATCTAAGGGGATGTTGGGTATTATGAAAATAATAGGAAAATAACATTCTCCCATTTATTTATTTATTTTTCTCTCTGTGATGAATCATGCGTGTGGGCCCCCATCGTTATGGTTTGCTTGCCGTTGATTTATTTTGATGAAAAATATTAAAAGCAATCATGTTGTGTGACCAGGAACAAAATTGACGCTGTACGACTAGGGGTGGGCGCGGTTCGGTTTGGTTCGGTTTTTGCTAAAAACCGAACCAAACCATATTTTACGGTTCGGATTTTTTACCTCTCAAACCAAACCATTAAATAACGGTTTGGTTCGGATTGAAAATTTTTAAACCAGCGGTTTACGGATTGGTTCGGTTCGGTTTACGGATTATTATATTTAAAATAAATTTTCTTACACTTAAGTGAAGACAAAAAAAATAGTCTATCCAACAATATTATGAAGTGCTAGGGTGTAAGCTGTGACTTCAGGGAACACATGCACTCCATTAAGGATTGAAAAATGAGGCACAATTAATTCTTGTATTTTTAAAAAATTACCTTAATGCTACCATCGTTCTAATTAAGAGACAAATTCAACATCTTACTTTCAAGAATAATGATGCTACCATAAAATAAAAAATTTAAGAATAAAAGTATTAACAAATAAATTGAAGAATAAAAGTATTAACAAAAATTTAAGAATAAAAGTATTAACATACTAATTAAAAGAAAACATATAATAAAATTAAAAGAAAAATATAAATTTTTTTTATAAAAATATATAATTTTTTTAATTATAACGGTTCGGTTCGGTTTAACAGGTGCGGTTCGGATTAACTCCTGAACCGAACCGTAAACCGTTTGGGGTGGGCCAATCCGAACCGCAAACCGAACCGTTAGAAAAAAAACCGTAAATTCGGTCCGGTTTGGTTTGGTTTGCGGTTTGGTTCGGTTCGGTCGGTTTTTTTGCCCACCCCTATGTACGACATATTGGGCACATTTTTTATGTGTACTGAATTATATAGAACCATTCATTATGGTCATACAAATATATTTTAATATTTAATATGAGAATTAAGATAATTTTTTTTAATCTCAAATAAAAAAATCCAATCTTAAATTTTGATTGAAATTCAGAATTATGAATCATTTAAACTATAATTAGGGAAAAAATTTTACTCCGATTAAAAAATCAATAAAAGACTGAAATTATCAAATCTCTAATTATAATTTAAGAAAAAGTAAATTGAAACTTTATTGTCTCATGTTTTGTGATTTGTCACATTTTTTTTTTGTTTGGATTTGATGATGGTTAACAATGATGAGATGGACAAGAATTCCAACCAACAAACGTCTCTATTTTTGGAATTCAATATGCTATTATAATCGAGCACATAAATATTAAAAAAAAATATATAAAATTATTTTTTACATTTAGTATATTATGTATATAGTTCTCGATGGACGTGTCTTGATGGTGTAGTGTTCAAGAGCTGATATTTAGGTCTCAAGTTCGAAATCAGGGAGTTGATTTATTGTAAGAGTCCAAGACAGCCGGAGATTTTACCTACTTCGTTTAAACCCGGAAAGAGTGATTTGACGGTTGGATTTCCAACGATTTCAACAAAATATATATTAATATTTAATTATGTGTCGAAATATGTGCCCATATCATTTTTCTTAAATCTATACTTCAAAAAGTCTGTATGGAAGTAGGTCTTGGCTATGAGGTGATATATCATATGCCGAATGTATATGTCATCTCTTTCACAGCAGCTGGGTCCCACAAATTTTTCCTTGGCTAGACTACCAACTTATATTTATTATTGGGTCATATTAACGAATGCTATAAGGATATTCATTAATGATTCATTTTTGGAAAGTTTTCACATCATTTTTATGGGAAATATAAAAATTTATCAAAACATTATTTCTCATGAAAATTTTCATAAAATGGATTCTTAATAAGTATTCTTAGAGCACTCGTTACCATTTCTTTTCGTTATTTAAAAAAATAAACACAAAGCTTCGATAATTAACTTATTAATTTATAATTCAATGCAGCATCACTCACTCATGACTTAATAAAAACTACAAAAAAAAAAAAAAAAAAATCATTTTCAAAAAAGAAAGAAAAAAACAGCACGCAAGGCTATTAAATCTTGGAAGTATATGTTGTCCTTTTTATTGAGAAAGTGCCTAAAGCATGTGCCCCATTTTTTGCCGTGTTGCTTTTAGAAGCCGCCTTAGTTGCTTTAAATTTTGGGAGTTTTTGGGAATAATTCTAATCAATCGTCATATTTGACGTTTTGTGTGAGTTTTACATATGATTGATTTTATTTGTGAATAGTGTCATGTCAATTTTAACACTCTAAACACTTAAAAATAATATATTTTATGTAAAATTTGAAGCAATAGTGTGAGAGACTATAAGATTTGATGTAAAATTTATACTAAATATAATTTTACAATCGATAAATTAAAAAAAAAAATTATTAAAATCATATTATATATTTAAGATTTATTTTTCTTTAAATTTTAAGATTTAATCTATTGTATATATCGACCGTCCACCACATCTTTAAACGTGCGCCCACATTGGTGTTTTGTCTGTTTGTGCGTTGGTCAAAGAGTAGGAACAGCTTTTGGCTTTTTGTGCCAGTTTGGTCAAAACAACCTTCGATTTTTGTGTTTTTGAACCCTATTTTTCAAACTCTTTATTATTGTTTGGTCCGGTGAAATATTGGAAATAAGTCTATTAAATCTTATATTTAGAGAAATGAGAAGTCATAACAAAGTTTATGAAGATAAATATGTGGAATGATCATCATCATCTAGTTGTTATCAGGAGCGAAGAGAGGGTGCTTTCTTGAGGGAGTGATTTTGTAATTTTTAAGAATTTAATTTATAAAGTCGGGAGATATTTTTATTACTTATTAAGAGTAACAGTTTAAAAAAAAATTAAGACGATCTGACATATAAGAGATTTCCTCCAAATTATTATGAAGACACATCCCGATATGTGCCACGGTATTACTTTTGGAATGCAAAAACAATTTGTCTACCATCATGTGATTATGCACTAAGTTTCAAATGAATCCATTTGTGTTTATATTCATTTTCATATTAAGTGTATTAAACTATTTTAATTATATACAAAAAAAATTTAATAAATACAATGCCATTTTTTGGATGTCTCAAGTCCGACTAGTGACAGATTTATACAAACAACTTTAAATGAATTTAAAAATCAATAAAAATGACATAAATTGTTGTCTTTTGGCATCAACTTTACCTCCACTAACTAATTTGTACTTTTTGTTTGTTGGGTATCGACACAAGTCTTCAAGTATCGTAATTTGCTAGTGTATGGTTTAGAATATGACATTTAGGTTTTGAGTTCGAATTTAGGAAATATATTTCTTGTAAGAGTCTGGGACAATTAATAATTTTACTTACTCCGTTTAAACTCGGAATGAGTGATTTAGCGGTGAGATTTCCAAAATAAAAAAAGATATCAAGACAAAGCTATGTAATGTACATGGAATGTGAAAGTCTTTGGATAATTATATTCTCTCTTATCTTAAAAAAAAAACTCTGCCAACCAAACTCTTTAACGACACTCAACAGGTTCTTTGTATGAAACCAAAACAAAACATCAAAAATTCACATGGGTGATTAGTGATTACATTTTCATTTATTTGCCAATATGATTTTATCATCATCATCATCATATAATAATCATGAATCGTGCTTCATTTTTTCTTTTGCTAAATGCTTGATTTACGGATGACTGATGATCACTCATGGCTTGCTCTCATTAGATACATGATTCTAGACCTTATGATACACCTCTCTTTGCAATGTGGATACATGTCATCCGAATTTGAGTATCTATGGAATCTAAAAATGTGTTCAAACTAGAAATGACAATCAGTTGGGATTAGATGAGATTTGTGAATTTCAGTCTCATATCGATTATAGATTTCGGACGAGAAATCAGAATCATGTCTTAATTTTTGAATCGGGATGAAAATTCATCCTGAATTCCCTATCGAATGATTCAGGATTTGCGACGAAAAATTGTCTCGAATTTCAAACTATACTGTTTTGAATTCAAGATGAAAAATTATCCATAATTTTAGTCTAATTTTCTATTTGGGATGATTTTCATAGTCTGATTTTTTATTCCGATCGAAAAATCAACACGAACATTATAAAACTCGGAATCCCAATCGAAATTCATGATTTTCCATCATCACTTATTCAAACATATGGACTGAAGCTTAGTCTTGTTATTAATATCACTAATTTGAAAATAAAAAAAATGGTTGGTTTAAGTTATTGTCTATGTTAAGTTAATTAAGTTAAGTTAAGGGTTTGAATTGGTCACAGACCAACTTTGTTTTTTGTCTTTTTACGTGTAGAAATGGGCTATTTTAATGGTCAGTTTGAAGTTATTGTCAATCATGTCTCGAAATTGTTGATGAAAAAACAATGTTTTGCTTGTTGAACTTCATTTTTTTTCTTCTCAAAAATACAAAATAATACAATTTGAGGTGATGATCTCTTTTTCTTCCTCTAGACGTTATCTTTGTTAAAAAGATATTTCATTTTCTTGAGTAAAATATCACACATAAATTAAGATGAATAAATATTTTCAAAATATAAATATTGAACAATCATCAATTCTGAGATTAGTTTATGAGTTGAGTTAAATACATAAATTTTAATAATTTATACATTACGAAATTATAGGCTTGCAACTGTAATTGATGGCTTAGTTGTTGAATGAATTGTGAATGTAAGGATGGTTGTTAATTTGAATATCTTAACTTGTATAAATCCCATGTCCAAAATATATTCAGTTTCAGTAAGGAAAAAAAATCTGATTTTTTTTAATCATATTATAACTAAAAAAATCTCAAGGAAACAGATTTACCACCTGATTTATATGTTTATCCTATAAAATTTTGTCATATAGATGTTCATTTTGAAATTAATCAATCGTGACAGTGATAATAAAAAAATGTAAAATACATGACATTGTATGGTTCTCCCCCAATAGATGTGATTCGATGGTATAAAATTTATGATTTAATTGTCAAGTCATAGGTTCGAATTCAAGAGGTGCACTTCAGTAAGAGTCTGAGACAGCCGATGATTTTACTTGCTCCGTCTAATTTCGGGTCGGATAATTTGACGGCGGGATTTCCGACATTTCCAAAAAAAATATATTATTGAATGGTCTCTTTCTATATATTTGTCACGGTAACTCTTGTTTCGGTAAAATATTACATAACTTATATGAATCCCACGTTCAAAATATATTCCGATTCAATAAATCTGAATTTTTTTTCATAGATAGAGAATAAAAATTGGGAATTAGCTAAAATAGCCAACAAAACAAAATATTTTTCTCAATCACTCTCTTGTGAAACAGAAGGGGCTGCTCAAAGAGACAGATTTTTACTTTTCTTTTTCAAATTCAAACAAAAACAAGTTTTCTTGAGGTTTTGTTTTGTTTTTTGTTTTGTTTTTACATGAAATACATGTATTTTCTTGATGTTTTGGTTCGATTTGATGCTTCCATCTTTGTTTTTGTTTTTGTTGTTTCATTGTTATTTTATCAGGTGCATACCCTGTGCATACAGACACGATCGCACTATGCGACATATACTTTCTGTCAGTGCGATGAGAGTTGCGATGGGCGTTGTTGCATAATGCGATGGTCCTATCGCACAATGCGATTGTCTTGTCGCAGAGTGCGATGAGAGTTGCGATGGGCGTTGTCGCATAATGCGATGGTCCTATCGCACAATGCGATTGCCTTATCGCACAGTGCGATGTGCTTGGTCGCACTGTACGATGGACTTGTCGCATTGTGTGATGGTATGTGTCGCACTATGCGATGGTATTTGTCGCACACTGCGATGGAATATGTCGTATTGTGTGATGGTCTTTGTTTCACTGTGCTACAATAGCCATCACACTGTCTGGTTGGCTTTGTCGTATTGTGTGACAACAAAACAAGGCAAAATTAGCCAATGAGTCTTTGTGATTAAAGTGTAATTCTTTAAACAGTTTGTTGTGATTTGATGAGTGGTAAATGTATCATTATTTTCCACTCATTTGACCTAATATTTTGTATAGTTTCTTGAGTTTTGTGAATATTTTGATGTGTTTTGTGTTATTTTGTAGATAAATAAAGTTTCAGGACATACTTGAGGTGATTTGGGGGTTAAAACAGTGAAAAATGACATCAAAGGGCAAAAATGTAATTTGACGCAACGTGCGCCGGCCTGTGCTAACTTGCGCCGTTTCATGCTAAAATGCGCCGTGCCACGTGTCAAAATCTGAGAAGTATGCTAACATGCGCCAGATGCTAACGTGCGTCTGCCACGTGTCAACATCAGAGGAGATCTGCTAACGTGCACCGTGACACATGTCATCATCCTATGGTGCCGACAATTGCCATCGCCAACGTGTCATCCACGTAGACGTCCACATCAGCAACATGCCAAGTCAATGTGCCACGTAATCGCCATGTCATCATCAGCCAATCATTGCATGCCACGTGTCGCAATTTTATGGTGCCGAAAATCCACATGTCACCACGTCATTTCCATATCATCGCCACGTCAGCACAATCATTCCGCTCTCAGCCGCCTCTGCCACGTGTCACCTTATCACCTTATCCACCTACCACGTGTCGAACTCTCCGCAAGCCACGCCATAAATCGCGCGCGTCGCATCGCGTAAGGAGTTCTCATCGTGACGCACAGGGCCTATCGACGCCTATAAATTCAGCTCGAAATTTCAGTTTCAGATGTACCTTCATCTTTGTAATTCTCTGAATAAATAAGGAGTTTGTATATAGTTTTCTTTAAATTTCAATTTTGTAATTAATTTCAATTACTTTCTTTACTTTCTTTACTTTTTCAGTTTTTACTATTCAGCTATGAGGAGGTAACTTCCCTCTGCTAGGGTCAAAGGTAAAACTTTTATTACTGCTATTTAGATTAATCTCCCTTAATTATAATATATTCACTATTTAAAACTTGACTTAACAAAGATACCACTATATTGGTCGGTTGGTAATCAATTATAAACTGGTTTTAACCTGACTAAGCATGAATACCGCCTGGTTGGTCGGTTGCTAATTACCGCCTATATGACTGGTTTATGGACAAATAATGATACCGCTTTTATGGTTAGTAAGACTTAATTTGACTTAATCAGGTTACCGCATATATGGCTGGTTGGTAATATCACACAAGTTAATATATTATATTAAGGGAGATATCTAAAATAGTAGTGATAAAAGTGAATCCTTTAACCCTAACATTTTCTTTTATTGTATTTTTCTTTATTTACTTTCCAGCATTTTACTTTTCAATATTTTACTTTATGTCTTTTATTTTTAAGTTGTTACTAGCCCTAGTTATGTGTCGTAACTAAGTTAGTTATCTGGGGTTGTGATGAATTCCAATATCACCGGTTTATAAAGGGTTATTTTATAGTTTGGGAAATATAAAGGTTTATTTATTAAGTCTTAAGCTTAATGCTTCTTGTTAACTGGCCATTAATAAGATTGATCTGGTAAACTTAAAATAAGCTTGACAAAGGAATTTTAGGTTTTAGCCTTAGACTTAATAGCCCACGATCTTCCTTGAGGATAGATAACCCTTTAATAGATTTCCTTACAGGATAGACATATACTTGTTGGGCGGGGGTAGCCATAATTGGAACTTAATCTTAATAAATCCAGGTAATTTGGTTGACATAGACATATTGTTCAATTGGATTATACTGGGTATTTGCATCTGACCATCGACATAGGTTTTTGCATAATTTCGTGTTCCAGGTTAGTAAACCGAAATATTACACAAATATGAAATAACCACTTCATCTTTAAAACGATATTGGAAGAGATCACAACCCTAGATAGTTTTATAAATTTGAATTTTCCTCAACCTACTTTCGCGCAATTTTATTTACGTGTTTTTAAGTTTAAAGTCATCACCCAGCCAATCAATCAATCTGTTAGTACTAGTAATAATTTGGCCTCATAAAAATTAATAGCTTAGGTTTTAAGTCCTCGTGGGATCGATACTTTTTATACTACTTGAACGATACGTGCGTTTGCGTTATACGCGTGTGATTTTGCACCGGTCAAGTTTTTGGCGCCGTTGCCGGGGACTTATTTATCTTTCCCTATTAGTTTTGAGGTTATATACTTTACTTGTATCTATTTTCTTTTTACTTATTGTTTTTGTTTTCTTGTGTTTCAGGTTCTCAGAAACTACTTGAGATGAACCAGAAACTTTGAACTCCGACCGCTTGACCCATAAATTGAAAGAACCATCAGACAATTGAGAAGGGAAATGCGAGAAGGCCAAGAAGCTTTAGTCAACATGGAACCTGAACCTTTGAAAGTTGCACTACCAATACCTATTCGAGACATGACCATTCCGGTGGTCGACGGCTTCATTTCCTGTATTGTACCTCCTCCATTACCAGCAAATGTGTGTGATATCAAAACATGTATTCAGATGATTCAGCAATCAGTTCAGTTTGGGGGGAATGCAACTGAGGATCCTAATGCCCATATTAGCAACATCCTAGAAGTTTACGGCACTTTCAATTACAACCGATGAGCTGAAGAAGCAATGAGACTGCAGATTTTCCTATATTCTTTGAAAGACGGAGCTAAAGCCTGGCTACATTCACTACCAGCAGGTTCCATCACAACTTGGAACACTTTAGCCACCAAATTCCTTGCAAAGTATTTTCCACCAGCCAGAACAGAAAAACTGAGGAATGACATCACATCATTTTTACAACAAGACTCGGAAACTCTCTACGAAGCTTGGGAAATGTACAAAGATTTGCTCCGGAAATGTCCTCACCATGAGATTCCAAAATGGTTTCAATTCCAAACTTTCTATAATGGACTTTCTGGACTGATGAGAACCACAATTGATGCTGCTGCTAGAGGAGCTTTGATGGCAAAAGGAGAAGATCAAGCCTGTGACCTAATCGAAGAAATGGCCAACAATAATTCCTTGTGGCCAACAAAAATGAGCATGATCCAACGAATTGCTGGAATTTATGAAGTTGGAGCCAACACTGCAGTAAATGCCAAACTAGATCAGATATGCAAATTCATGGAGACTCTCGGTATGCAAGGCAATATTGGAGCCACAAGTTCACCATATGGAGGAGCACCAGAACCAAACCAACAAGAAGAGACAGTGAATTATGTCAACAATTTCAACAAACATAGAAACAATCCATATTCCAACACCTACAACCCAGGGTGGAGGAATCATCCCAATTTCTCATGGAGCAACAATTCATGGCAAAAGAACTATCCACCACCCGGATTCCAACAGCAACAGAACAAAGGCCAGGAGTAGGCAAATGAACCAGGAATAGCGGAAGTGCTGACTCAGTTAATAAATATGATGCTATGTTTCAGACCCAATCTGCCTCTATTAAAGCACTGGAGAATCAAATTGGACAACTGACTAATGCTCAAAGTTACAGATCGCCAGGAAATCTTCCCAGCAACACATAACCGAATCCAAGGAACCGAGGGAAGGAGCAATGTCAAGCCATTACTTTGAAAAGTGGTACTGAGATCAATAAAGATGTTGGAATCAAGGCATCCATTGAAGAAGTTCCAAAAGATGCAGTTCCACAGATTGAGGAAAAAGAAGCAAAAGAAAAAGATCAAATCACTCCACCTCCACCTTTTCCTCAGCGTCTTCAAAAAAAAAACTGGACAAACAGTTTGCTCGTTTCTTGGAGGTTTTCAAAAGCTGCATATCAACATTCCATTCGCAGAAGCCTTGGAAGAAATGCTCAGCTACGTCAAATTCATGAAAGACACTATTGTAGGCACTGTATTTTTGCATATAAGTCCCGATGATGAGTCTCGTATGGAGACACTACCTTTTAAGTCATGGAAGTCGCGGGAAACGGACGTCGGAAGGGGAGAGTCAATAATTGGCATTTTATCGGATTTCATTCGCTGGATTAGCTTCGGGTTCGCTTGTTGGACCTCTGTTTTAAAATATATCTCACAAATTAAATTAAACTAAATTAAAACCAATCAAATTAAATATCTAATTGAAATGAAATTAAAATAACTAAATTGAAATTAAATTAAATAACCAATTAAATTAAAATCTAATTTAAATTAAAATCTTAATTAAATTAAATTTAAATATAATCTCCGCTCCCAGCCAAAACCCTAACCCTAGCTCACCTCTATATAAACATCACTTAAAACAAAACCACGGGGGGTCTGCCAAATAACAAAGAAAATAAACCCTAAAAAAACCCTAATCTCTCCCTCTCATACACTCGGTCTCTCTCTTCCCCTGGCCACTCTCTCTCGGCTACTTCTTCTCGGCCTCTTCCCCACTCACGTAGCACTCTGATCTCTCTACCATACGGCTACCTCATCTCCAGTAACTCACACATACTCGCCATACGCAAGACATACTCGGCAAACTGCCTTCACAACACAGCAAATAACCAAAAAAAAACCATCAACACTAGCCACCGTGAACCATCACACAGCCACAAATAGAGCCTGCCACCGACAGATCTCACAAAAACAAAACCAGAAACCCTAACGTCGATCCTCTCCCATCTTCCCGGCTCCCTGAGATCAAACACAAACAGCACATCGCATGCACACTCACGGTAACACATGTGCCTCTGGCCTTCTCTCTCGACAAAAAACCGAACTGCCCCATCACTCAACACACTGCCTCTCATGACCAGACACTAAACACCCACACGACACTTAGACACCTCACAGCTCTCACACAACTCTCGGCCTCACCTGCACCCAACCTTCTCAGCCAACGCAGAATAGTCCACAAACACTGACCAAATATTCACCGAGCCCTAGCCCTTCAAACAGCACCCTCAACGTCCCTTGGCTCTAGCACCCTCAACGTCCCTTGGCTCTAATACCCTCTATTCGCACCTTGATACTCTCGGCAAGCCACAAACTAGACACCCTCACCGATCAAAGCAAACAAAACTACAAGCATAGCCACTCAGTCAACATAACAACACGCACATAAGGCACCCACCTTGCTCCACTAATTGCCCTCCACGGCTTCACACACAAACCAGGCCACCTCAGCGTAAGCAATCCACCAAACCATACACTGAATACATGCACACTGGGCCCCCCTCTTTCACGTAACAAACAACCACAACACCGACCCTTAAGCCAACAAACAGAGAATAGCAGAACAAATACCCTCCAGCAACCACTAACAAATCACCAATAAAACACCCCCAAAACAGCCCATAAACCCTATAAAACAGTCCCTGAAAACAATGCTAAAACAGAGGTAATAACAGCAGCGGAACCGAATCGGAAAGCGAGCGGAAACAGAGGAAACACCAGGCGGAAACAGTTAACCAGCAAACCAGAAAACAGCAGAATATGAACCCTTCCGACACCGTGAAACGCGCTCCCGAGAAGCGACTAAAAAGGTTAGACCTGAGGGCACCCTTTTTATATTATCTTTCATTTGTTTTTATTATTTTTAATATATTATCGCATGAGAGTCGTTGAGGCATGATTTGATTGTTGGATGGGCGGGACATGTGTTCCCTTTTGTGGTATATAGGATGGAAACTCGGACGTAAATTCCGTAGCCGAATCCGAATGGACGGTAGTGCGATTTGTACTCGGGATACAACGCCGCGTACCACTTAAGAGACATATGTTTTGTCCCATCCAAATTTGTATTTGAGCATGTCATAGTTCTAGGCCGTTATTTATTATTTTAAGCATGAGTTAATTTAGTCTTGTTATTTAATTTTCAAAGCATGATTGTGTTATTTAGGCATGTTGTTTCTTCATTCTTTATGCATGATGTTTCGTTTAGTTTATGTTTATGTTTAATTAGTTATTTGTTTACTTTGGTTTAATGGTTCAATATGCTCGTTGTGTTATATTGCGTGGAGTTATTTGGATGAAAGTATGTTAGATCTAAATACCCTTGAGCATGAATGTTGAATAGATTCGGTTAGTTTATTGCACAAATCATATCATCACAAGTGACATAAGTAAGTGACAATTCCGAACCCAACGGTTTGAGGTATTCCCTTGCGAGGGGTGAGTGCGGCCTTAAATCTTTGTCCCGGTTCACACCGGGTGGCGACTCCATGTTATTTCGTACTTCCCAACTAGGCCGCGAGCCTAGAACAGCGTCGCCCAGGTTCTGTTGTCTACAACTATTTCACGAAAACAGATATTGTGAGATTACGAGACAATAGCATTGACGGAAAAATGCAGCGCTATCATTCAGAGGAAACTTCCCTCGAAGTTGAAAGATCCTGGCAGTTTCACTGTCCCATGCACCATTAGAGAACATTATATCGGTAAGGCTTTATGTGATTTAGGTGCAAGTGTTAATTTGATGCCTTTTTCTATTTACAGAAAACTACAAATTGGAGAAGCAATGCCTACCTCAGTCTCTCTGTAACTTGCTGATAGAACACTCGCATTTTCAAGAGGTGTTGTTGAAGATGTGCTGGTCAAAGTTGACAAACTCATTCTCCCAGCAGATTTCATTATCCTTGACATGGAAGAAGACAAAGATGTACCTATCATCCTTGGAAAACCATTCTTGGCTACATGTAGAACTGTGATTGATGTGCAAAAAGGAGAACTAACCATGAAAATGCAGGACCAAGAAGTTACCTTCAATGTTTTCAAAGCCATGAAATTCCCAAGTGATGAAAAAGAAGAGGAATGTTTCAGAGTTGATGTTGTTGATAGTATCATCCAGGATACTGAACCACATATCACAGACAAACTTGAAGTTTGCATCACCAACTTGACTGACAATGAGCTAGATGCTGAAATTCTGGAATGTATCAACTATTTGGATAAGCCATTCCGCTTCAAATCGACACCACCAGTTGAAAGTCTGGAACTCCCGAAGAAATATCGAATCAAGCCTTCAATTGAAGAACCACCGTAGCTGGAGCTGAAGTTACTGCCAAGCTATCTCAGATATGCTTTCCTTGGAAACTCTTCTGAATTATCTGTTATTATTTCTTCTTCGCTAACATTGGAGGAGGAAGAAAAGTTGGTGAGAGTGTTACGAGAACACAAAAGAGCCATTGGCTGGACTATAGCAGACATTCGAGGCATTAGTCCATCATTTTGCATGCACAAGATTCTGATGAATGATGAGTATAAACCCATAGTGGAGCATCAACGGAGACTCAATCCAATCATGAAGGAAGTCGTGAAGAAAGAAATCATCAAATGGTTGGATGCTGGCATCATTTACCCCATCTCAGACAGCACTTGGGTGAGTCATATGCAATGTGTGCCGAATAAATGAGGAATTATTGTAGTCACAAATGAAAAGAACGAGCCGATTCCAACAAGAACGGTGACTGGATGGAGAGTTTGTATGGACTACTGGTAGCTGAACAAAGCAACAAGGAAAGACCATTTTCTGCTGTCATTCATTGATCAGATGCTGGACTGATGGCGGGACATGAGTTCTATTATTTTTTGGACGGATACTCGGGGTACAATCAGATTGCCATCGCACCAGAAGATCAGGAGAAAACCACTTTTACATGTCCATATGGTACTTTTGCATTCCGCATGATGCCATTTGGACTATGTAATGCCTCTGCCACATTCCAACGTTGCATGATGGCCATTTTCTCAGATATGATGGAACAGAGTATGGAGGTTTTTATGGATGATTTATCTGTGTTTGGAGACTCTTTTAACCACTGCTTGTAAAATCTTGAACATGTATTACAAAGATGTGAAGATACCAACCTGGTACTCAATTGGGAGAAATGCCACTTCATGGTGCAGGAAGGCATCGTCTTGGGATATCAGATCTCACAAAAGGAAATCGAGGTAGACAAAGCAAAGATTGAAATAATTGAAAAACTACCTCCACCAACATCTGTCAAAAGGATTCGGAGTTTTCTCAGACATGCAGGTGTTTACTGGAGATTTATCAAAGAATTTTCCAAGATTGCTAAACCTTTGTGCAATCTTCTGGAGAAGGATGTGCCTTTCAACTTCACCAAAGAATTCCAGGAAGCTTTTGAGATCCTAAAACAGAAGCTGGTTTCTGCTCCCATCATTGTAGCACCAGACTGGAACCTTCCATTTGAGGTAATGTGTGACGCTAGTGATTTTGCTGTAGGTGCAGTTTTTGGACAACGCAAAGCAAAGATTTTCCACACCATTTACTACTCCAGCAGAACTTTGAATGAAGCTCAACTCAACTACACAACCACTGAAAAGGAGTTGCTCGCAGTTGTGTACGCTTTTGAAAAATTCTGCTCCTATCTGCTGGGTCCCAAAGTGGTGGTCTACACAGATCATTCAGCAATCAAATTCTTGATCACGAAGAAAGATGCCAAACCCAGATTGATCAGTTGGATACTTCTTCTACAAGAATTTGACGTGGAGATCAGAGACAGGAAATTGATAGAAAATTAGGTGGCAGATCATTTATCGAGACTCGAGAATGGAGAAACAGCTGGCAAAGAACTGACAATCAAAGAAACTTTTCCTGATGAACAACTGTTTGCCATGAAACAGCATGATGTTCCTTGGTATGTTGACTATATCAACTACATAGTTTCGGGAAAATGGCCGTTGGAATGGACAACTCAGCAACGAAAGAAGTTCTTCAAAGAAGTCAAGCACTATGTTTGGGATGAGCCGTACCTGTTCAAACGTTGTGCTGATCAATTATTGAGACGATGTATTTCACATGAGGAGGTCAACAGTGTTCTTCAACATTGTCATTCATCCCCATATGGCAGACACTTCAGCGGAAACAAAACTGCAGCCAAAGTCCTACAATCAGGTTTGTACTGGCCCACTCTTTTTAAAGATGCTTACTTGTTTTCTCTTCAATGTGACAGATGCCAGAGAACAGGAAATATTTCAAGGAGAAATGAAAGACCTCTGCAAAATATTCTGGAAGTGGAGATATTCAAAGTGTGGGGTATTGATTTTATGGGACCCTTTGTGCCATCGTTCGGAAACCTGTACATATTGGTTGCTGTAGACTACGTCTCCAAATGGGTTGAAGCAATCGCACTGCCATCAAATGATTCAAAAGTGGTGATCAAATTCCTTAAAAAGAATATTTTCACTCGCTTCGGAACACATCGGGCTATTATCAGTGATGGTGGCACACATTTCTGCAATAAATATTTCGATGCGCTCCTATCCAAATACGGAGTTACTCGTAAAGTTGTCACTGTCTACCATCCTCAGTCAAATAGACAGGTTGAAGTTTCAAACAAGGAGATCAAAAGAAATTTAGAAAGAACTGTCGGATCAACAAGGAGAGATTGGTCTACAAAACTGGATGACGCATTATGGGCCTATCGGACAGCTTACAAGACACCCATTGGTATGTCCCCATATCATATGGTGTTTGGGAAAGCATGCCAACTGCCAGTTGAGCTTGAACACAAGGCGAACTGGGCACTAAAGAAGTTGAATTTTGATCCACAAGCTGCAGGAGAGAAACGACTTCACCAACTCAACAAATTGGAGGAGTTTCATCTACAAGCTCATGAGAATGCCAGATTATACAAAGAAAAGACCAAGAAATGGCATGATCAAAAAATAGTGCACAGACATTTGAAACCGAGGCAGCATGTGTTGTTGTACAATTCACGGTTTCAACTTTTCCCTGGAAAGTTGAAATCAAGGTGGTCAGATACATTTGTGATCACTCAGGTTTTACCATATGGAGCTGTTGAGTTACTTGATCCTAACACCAATGAAACATTCAAGATTAACAGTCAGCGTGTCAAACACTACTGAGGAGAATCATTTGAACGACAAAAATAAAGTGTCACACTTTTAGATCCAGCCTAACGTTCGAGAAGTCACGTCTAGCTGACGACGTTAAACTTAGCGCTCACATGGAGGCAACCCATGCAATTTGTGTATATATTATGATCTGGTGTGTTTAATTTTTGCAAGTAAAGTCATTTCACGATGGAAGAAGCTCTCGCAAATCTTCACAAGCAATTTTCTTCTCTTCCTCAAAAATCTCTGATGAAAGTTTACAAAGCTCGCTTGGAACGGATGAGACTACTGATGATCAAAGGTATTCCAACTGACATTCATTGGATGATTGAAGCACGGGTCCGATTGGCAGGTGAGTCTTTTGACTCTTTTATTTCACATCTGTCTGGTTTAGGAAGAAGCACCTATGTTAAAAAGAGAAGAGCTAAAAGAATGAGTGTATGTTATAAATGTGCTCGCATGTTTTGTGATACTCGTTGTCATTCTTTAGGAATGGTGTCTGATAACCGTGAAGATAAGATTAATTTCATTAGGGATGGCTTGAGTAAGGAGTCTTTGGATGACATATCTAAAACTCTTGAGACGCATCCCAGTGGATATGTATATCATGAAATTCGCGTGTTATATACAAAATTCCAAAGAGAAAGACAACAGTTAAGTCTTGGGAATCTGACTCAAAAAGAACTTATTTGCCAATTTTTAAGAAAATTGGATGGGAAGCTTGTCTCTGACGCATAGACGTCAATCAAGCCGTAAATTATTGTAAATATTAGATCTCTTTGTCTTTTCCTAATAATTGTAATTTATTTTGTTGTTTTCTTTTATTTTCTCCGACAGGATCCAGACCCTTTTTGACCTTTCACGATTTACTGTTTTGCTACTAATCTTTATTTGGAAGATACTAGTGCTATTATTACTCACCCCTTTTTAGGTGTTATACATTCAACTCATCTTTGCCCTTTTAAAGGCATCCAAATTTGAGAAAAGAAACATACATAAAATGGAAGCTACTTCAAGAAGACGAGTTATAAATATCTGTGTCTTTTGTGGTACTAGTGTTGGTACTAAGCCATAATACGTAGCAGCAGCACATGAATTGGGACGAGTCATATATGAGAAGAATATGCACCTAGTATATGGTAGAGGCAGTCTTGAACTAGTGAGGATCGTTTCAAAGGCCGTACAGGATGTAGGCAGTCAAGTTCTGGGAATCATCCCAAAATCATTGGCAGAGGCAGATCTTATAGGATCATCAAACGGAGAAGAACTGATCGTGCCAGGTATGTCTGAACGACTGGTGGAAATGATTAACCCTGCTGATGCTTTTATTGCTTTGCCATGTGGCTTAGGTACGTTGGAGGAGATTTTTACAGTGCTATCTTGGGCAAACTTGAACATACACCAGAAACCAATTGGATTGTTCAACGCATATGGATTTTATGATTTTCTTTGTGTATTTCTTGATGATGGCTGGAGAAATGGGTTCGTGTCAAAATCTTTAAAAGAAATCCTCTTCACTGCCAGAACTGCCCAGGATTTAATTGACCAAATCTTAGCCTATGAACCACAAATTGACCCTATCCTTTCCAAGATAAAATAGTCTGATGATGATCGTGGTAAGAAGCGTCGGATAAATCTGGATCTCAACCTTTAATTTTCTTTTTAGATGTAGAATTTCAGCTAACCAGGTATTATCTTCTAAACTCTTCTTCTAATGTTTAAGACATTGGGGATAATGTATTATTTAGGTTTGGAGGTGGGGAATAGTTGATTAGTATCTTGTTTGTATGTTGTTTTTAGTCCAAAATTTTTCGAAAAATAAAAAAAAATTGAAAAATTTTACAAAAAATCAAAATTTTTTTTTTGTGTTTTTGTGTTTTTTAATTTGATTAATTGGGTGAAATTGGTGTTAGATAGCTGTGTAAGGAGTTTCTACTCCTGAGACGTATCTCAACCTATTTCGAAACAAGTAAATTTTTGTTTATTTCCTTTTGAATTATTTAATTTGTGTATTCTCCATATGCTCAGTTGACAAGTATTATCAACGTGCATGGTAACATACAGACATGAGCTGTAATTGAAAAGCTTGTAATATTCAGTGCTCTAGTTTAATTGGAGGAAGCATCTCAAAAAGCGATGGGATAAAAAAAAAACGTCTGTGATCCGAGTTATTAAGTCTGTAAGAGTGTTTTAACACCTAGTGCCCTAAAACCAACTGGTTTGGGAGCCACTGGCCCAAAGCTTGCTACATGGATCAAGGATGTTGCAAAAATATATATATCGAAAGTCTGAGTAATTAAGTCCGTAGGGGTGTCTTAACACCTAGTGCCCTAAAGCCAACTGGTTTGGGAGTCACTGACCCAAAGCTCGCTACATAGATAAAAGATATTGTATATAAATAAAAAAAAGAAAAAAATCAGAAAAATCAGAAAAATTATTCCGTTGCTACAAAAATGTGTGAATTCTGATAAACTTTTAGGACAAAAATATTACTTTCTTCTCAACTGCACTTGTAACTGTTGTGGGCAAAAATGAGTTGATTAATATTTTGTTGACTGTGTATATGGAGAATGGTAAAAATAATCGGAGAATTTATTTATTCAGTAATTTAAAAAGAAACAAAACAACTAGTCACTTGGAGTAGAAGTTTTACCTGATTAGACATTAACTTCTTTATTCTCGTTTCTCTTGTCTTTTTTGCTTTTGTGTGCATTAGTTTTACTATCTTTTTACTTTTATAAAATATTTGTGGGTATCGTTGCTGTAAACCCTCACGAGACTACAACTCGTCCACTAAGGACACCAAGGGGTTTAAAGGCTTATTGCATACGCTAAATGCAACCTTGATCCCTACGAAAGTGGCTTAGCTTAATTTTATTTTTATGATATTTTATTTCGTGTTTTGCTCGAGGACTAGCAAAATGTTAGGTTTGGGGGTGTGATGTGTGGTAAATATATCACTATTTCCCACTCATTTGACCAACTATTTTGTATAGTTTCTTGAGTTTTGTGAATATTTTGATGTGTTTTGTGTTATTTTGTAGATAAATAAAGTTTCAGGACATACTGGAGGTGATTTGGGGCAAAAACAGTGAAAAAGGACATCAAAGGGCAAAAATGTAATTTGGCGCGTCGCGACGCCTAACGTGCGCCGCTTCATGCTAGAATGCACCGTGCCACGTGTCAAAATCTGAGAAGTCTGCTAACATGCATCGGATGCTAACGTGCGCATGCCACGTGTCAACATCAGAGGAGCTCTACTAACGTGCACCGTGACACGTGTCATCATCATATGGTGCCGACAATCGCCATCGCCAATGTGTCAGTCACGTAGACGTCCACATCAATAACATGCCAAGTCAATATGCCACGTCATCGCCACGTCATCATCAGCCAATCATTACATGCCACGTGTTGCAATCTTATGGTGCCGACAATCCACATCGCCACATGTCGCCACGTCAGCACAATCATTAAGCTCTCAGCCGCCTCTGCCATGTGTCACCTTATCACCTTATCCACCTGCCACGTGTCTAACTCTCCGCAAGCCACGTCGTAAATCGAGCGCGTAAGGTGTTCGCGTCGCGACGCGCAGGGCCTATCGATGCCTATAAATTCAGCTCGAAATTTCAGTTTCAGATGTACATTCCTCTCTGTAATTCTCTGAATAAATTTATTACTGCTATTTAGATTAATCTGCTATGGTGAAAGGTAAAACTTTTATTACTGCTATTTAGATTAATCTCTCTTAATTATAATATATTCACTATTTAAAACTTGACTTAACACGGATACCGCTATATTGGTCGGTTGGTAATCAATTATAAACTGGTTTTAACCTTACTAAGCATGGATACCGCCTGGTTGGTCGGTGGTAATTACCGCCTATATGGCTGGTTTATGGACAAATAATGATACCGTCTTTATGGTCGGTTGGACTTAATTTGACTTAATCAGGTTACCGCCTATATGGCTGGTTGGTAATATCACACAAGTTAATATATTATATTAAAGGAGATATCTAAAATAGTAGTGATAAAAGTGGATCATTTAACCCTAGCATTTTCTTTTATTGTATTTTTCTTTATTTACTTTACAGCATTTTACTTTTCAATATTTTACTTTATGTCTTTTATTTTTAAGTTGTTACTAGCCCTAGTTATGTGTCGTAACTAAGTTAGTTATCCGGGGTTGTGATGAATTCCAATATCACCGGTTTATAAGGGGTTATTTTTGTTGGAGTTTCTAAGGGTCCCAAGATCAAAACTCAAGCATGAAACACAAGTAAATACAACGACAAAGTTGCGGAATACTTACATCGAGCGGTTGAGTGACGATTTGGGCAACAAAAACGCACTTCACTGCCCATTTGGATTGCTCACGCAGTAGCAGAATGAGCTGCTGTTTTTAGCCATTTTGAACATCAAAAACGAGCTCCAAGCTTCATCAAAACGTTCCCGGCTCATGGGTGAACCTCCCTACCACCTTCGTAAGTCTCGTAGTGTGCTAGCACTTGAATTTTTACCATAAAAACCCACTCTTGCTTCCCATTTCTTCTTCATAAGTCACGGCAGTTCACTGCCAATTAGAAGAAATAAACAGCCCATGTTTGGGCGTGAGAGAGAAAGAAATTTTATTGCTTCCAACGTGAGCAATTTAGGCTCCACACTTGTGAACCAACGTGAGAGAGAGAGAGAGTTGTAAAATGATGTGTAAATTTTTGGTGGGAAAAGAATTGTGTATCTAATACACATCCCAAATAAATAAATTAAATATTCATTTATTTGCTTTCAAAAAGTCAAGCTTTCAACCACCAACATCAATCAATCAACTCATCCATCAAGTCAAGTCACATCAATCAATCAAGTCACATCACTCAAAGTGACAAGTGATTTGACGCTTGAAGCGACTAGCGATTTGACGCTTGATGCGACTTGCATTGCCGCACTCGAATTCGAAATACGAATGCGCTTGCAATCACACTCGGGCTCGGGTTCGCTAATTCTCAATTAGCGAATTTTCCGTTGCGTCATAATTAAATGATTACGCCTAGTGAATTCACTATTCACGTCGCTAACAAATTAATTCTAAATTAATTCGTTCGCCCAAATTAAAATCTAATTTAATTCCGCGTCGAAATCTAATTTCATTTAATATATCGAATATATTAATTTACCGATTAATTCCAAATTAATCGTTATCTCTCTCTAGACGATATTTTATCCTAGATAAAATATCTCCGTAATTAATCCTAGATTAATTTTCTCTCTCTCTTCTAAATAATCCCAAATTATTTAAGAGTGCGAGTTATGTGTCATTGGTGGATTATCGGGAAGCGACCCATGAGATCCCCGGATATGTTGGCAGTAAATACGGTCGTCGGAGTATCCGAATCACGTACGTACCAAGTACTACGTTCTACCGATTTACGAGACAAGGTCGACTCCTAGCAAAGCACCAAGTCTTCCCAATTCTCCGGACATATTCTTATAAGAATATTAAGATCTGTATCAAGCGTAGTATACCATTGTATTGTGTATATCGGTCCAGTATCGGATAGTCACGTGCTAGGGCTGGGGCTGGATAAGTGTCTGCCCCGTCCGAAGCACATGTCGGATGTCTGGTAACATAGTCTCTATAATCGGATATTCATGACCTGGTCACAATATCCCGATTGGTTGCGCAACACTCAAGAGCACTAGTACCGTATCCTGCGTGACATCATCTCCACTATGACTGAAGTGATACTTCCGTCTTGACATCACACCCAATACACTACGACTCTCTGATAAACCCAGAGTGGTGTACGCAAAACCGGTTAAAGCACTGTACCACCAAGACCAAAGTCTATCGATTATCGTAAGTATTAGCGATGTAAGTCTCAGGTTAAGACTATACACACCTACCTTGATTTGCGCCTCCCATAGACACATAGTCATAATACCAATGGGATTCCGAGGGGTCTATCCAGAGCGAAGCTGTTTCCCGTACCATCGGTGAAACACGACCTCCTATCGCACTTGCATAAGTATCTGATACTTATATATATGAGAACTATGCCGTTGTGCCCTCACAACGCACACAAGTGCAATACTAGCCTATTCCGCCTTATCGATGTCCAGTCTCGATAATACTCCAGCTAGGGATATTTAATGATTAATCCTTCGGGGACTGATACTGTCTCATATCATTCTCAGTCCAGGAACTAATCACAGGGACCTCTCTTCATTTATATATCTATGGTGATCTAATCACAAATGTTGAGAGTGCAATTTCCTTGTCACATAGTTAATTTGTACAACAACACTATGATCTGTACAAATAGTGACGCTATGGGTCATAATTGTCCAACAATTTTACAGTTTGGGAAATATAAAGGTTTATTTATTAAGTCTTAAGCTTAATGCTTCTTGTTAATTGGCCATTAATAGATTGATCTGGTAAACTTAAAATAAGCTTGACAAAGGAATTTTAGGTTTTAGCCTTAGACTTAATAGCCCACGATCTTCCTTGAGGATAGATAACCCTTAATAGATTTCCTTACAGGATATACATATACATGTTGGGGCGGGTGTATCCATAATTGGAACTTAATCTTAATAAATCCAGGTAATTTTGGTTGACATGGACATATTGTTCAATTGGGTTATACTGGGTATTTGCATCTGACCATCAACAGAGGCTTTTGCATAATTCGTGTTCCAGGTTAGTAACCGAAATATTACACAAAAATGAAATAACCACTTCATCTTAAAAAGATATTGGAAGATATCACAACTCTGGATAGTTTTATAAATTTGAATTTTCCTCAACCTACATTCGCGCAATTTTATTTACTTGTTTTTAAGTTTAAAGTCATCACCCAGTCAATCAATCAATCTGTTAGATATTAGTAATCATTTGGCCTCATAAAAATTAATAGCTTAGGCTTTAAGTCCTCGTGGGATCGATACTTTTTATACTACTTGAACGATAGTGCGCTTGTGTTATACGCATGTGATTTCGCACCAGTCATGATTTCAAGTATAATGGATAATGTGATGGTTGTGATTAAGATGGTGTTTGATGGTTCATGGGAGAGAATAACTGATAATCTCAAAAGAATATGTAAATGGAAAAAAATTTATTTTTTCTTCAAAAAGATGCTATATTTAAGATTTTCGTGAACGAGTTTACCAGTCTATTCAGAAATATCCAGATGACTTTGACATATCAGTGAAGATAAATTTTCCGATGAATTTGAATAGTTATGGACTTTCCGAACTTTTTGAAATAGTGGATGATGAAACGCTTAGGATTCTTATATATTTGAACTCTGGTCCGATGACAGCTAATGGATATATGGGTATATTTATGACGACGACTTCTAAATTATTGATTGAACGTCATCTGACGTCGATAAGCCAGCCTTTCACCTACGAACCAACATATCAAGAACACGTGTCTTCATTCAATGAATGCTCATATCCATTCAATGACCGTATAAATATTGCAAGTTCAAGTTTTGAAACGCGATATTATGAATCTCCAGTTAATGGGATTGGTTATCATATGGGACAATAAGATAAATTTGTAGAAACTGAAGGTTTTCGTGTTATCACTGAAAGTCATCATGCAGTAACATCTCAACTACATACGATCAGTTTATGTGCATGCCTCCGATTTTATCATCGGATACGTCTTTTATGGAATTCTTTGATTGTGATAATGCAATTGGAATTTTTCAAGGCAAGTTTTTCAGTGAGAAAAATGTGATGTAGAGGGAATTATGCATAATGACTATTACGTAAAATTTTGAATTTGAGGTGACTAGGTTGTCAACAACACGGTTCAAAGCCCATTGTGCAGTAAATTATTATAAATGACGATTCCGAACGACATAGTCAGACGACAACAACAACAATACAATTTGGGTGGTAAATAGATGTGATACTTCGGAATTACACATATGTAAAAATGATGTTAACAATCATAATCATCGGTAAACAAAGAGGAGTAATGTTGTTAGTTAAATGATTAAGGAAAAATATACTGATAGGAAGTGGTCACACCCTCCGAGAGCTATAATTAAAAGACTTACAGGTTGAGCATAATGTATATGTGACATATATACAAGCATATCAGTGAGGGAAGTTTCCCTAAATTTGATACGAGAAATCCCGAAAGATTCGTATTCATTATTACCACAATATTACTGTGTTTTGAGAAGCAAAAACCCAAGTTCTGTTTATCACATTGTGGAAGATGCAGAAAATGGATATATGTATTACTTTTTAGCTATTGGATCTTGTGTCATGAGGTTCTTGCAGTGTATAAGGCCGATAATTATTGTGGACAGGTCTCATCTAAAGGAAAAATATAAAGGAATGATGTTAGATGTAATATGTTTAGATGGAAATAATTAGATTTTTCCTATTGCTTTTGGGGTTGTGGAGTCTGAAAATAATACATCGTGGGAATGGTTCATGAGGAAATTGCACGAAGTTATTGGGGAAGTATCAGAGTTGGTATTCATTTCTGATCGATGCAAGTCCATTCAAAAGGTTTTTTACAAGGTATTTCCTACTGTAATACATAACATTTGTTTTTACCATGTCCAAGGTAATATCAAGAAAAAATTCAATATGTCCACCGCAGAAGAAAAATAATGCCACTGAAATACACCATTGTGTTCGGTCGTCATAAAATACAGTGTATACTTTCTATAGATGAGGAAGTGCGAATCAAACATTGTTCACATTGAAATGAACGAGGTCATCACCAAAGGAATTGTACCAATCCTATTGTTTATTTGTAAGATATATTCGAATGTGCTTTACAAACATATGTTTTATTATAATCGAAGGAATTGCACCAATACTATTATTTATTTGTAAGAAATATTCGAATGTGCTTTACAACGTTGTGTTTCGACATATAAACATGTATACTCTCTCGGTCACAGTGTGTGATCTATCACTTTATGCGACATAATCTGTAACACTAAATGACAGAGGCATTATGTAGACACTGCATTTTTGCATAAAGCCCAATGATGAGCCTCGTATGGAGGCACTACCCGATAAGTTGCGGGAGTCGTGGGAAACAGACGTCGGAAGGGAAAATTCAAAAATTAATACATTATCAAATTTAATTAATTTGTTTAGCCTCGGGTTCGCTCAATTGATCTCTCTTTCAAACGTTAGCCTCGGCCCAACACCCATGCAACCCACAAAGGGCCACACGCCCAAGCCCACATCACAAAACCCAAGCCCAATCTAAAATATTCAAATCACATTTAACACATGCCAAAATCCCTCCCAAATCCCCTTCCAAATTAAAAATATCTTGAATCTAATCCCCACCAAAAATACACAATATTCTTTCCATAAATAAATTAATAAAATACATCCATTTTTTACATGATTTATTTTCTTACAAGACAAAACCCTAAGCACAACCCTAACCCTAGCACACAACTATAAAAACATAACCTAACCAAACCATAACACTCTCTTTTGGGCAGACAAACATGTCCCCCACTCTCTCATTCAAAAAGGCAGCCACCCTCTCTACTATTCTCAAAGCAATAAACTCCACTCTCTCTTCCTCTCAACCTTTCGGCAGTAAGCAACAACGGAAGCCCCTCCTCTTTTTTCCCCTTGAACTCACAACAGCCACTAAAACCTAGCCTTCTCTCAACTTCATTCTCCCAATCAACCAACGTAGAACAAGAACCCTAGACAGCCCTACTCTCTCCTTCTCTCCATTAATCAGCGTAGAACAAAAACCCTAAGCAGTTCTCGGCTCCCCTCTCTGAGACTCACAGTAAGACCAGCCCATAAACAAACCAAAAGTAATCTCTCAAACCCTAGACACAATTCACGGCCAGACACACTTATATCAACACCCTTCACCAACACACTCAGAATAATAAACAAAAAAAAAAACAACCGGCAACACACTCCTTACACACACACTTGACACATACACACACAAAACTACTCACACACGGCAACAAACTGCCCTCCACCAAGCCAAAAACGCAAACAAACAAAACACACACACACACGTGAAGCCAAACCAGCCCCTCCACTAGACAAACACACACACGCGCCACAAATACACACTGCCACGAACATACACAAACTGCCGAAACATAAACTAATGCATGCAGAAACCAAACGTGAAACCAGCAGCCCACACAGCCCCTAAAACACCCCTGAAAACACTCTAAAAATCAGAGTGAAACTAGTCCAGAAAACAATCCAAACCAGTCCAAAAATCGCCCTAAAAATCCACCGCAAGATAGCCCCTGAAAACAGCAACAAAAACAGAGAAAACAACAGCTAAAATAGCGGAAAACAGCAGAAAAAATAGTAGGTAAAACATCGGCTCAAAATAGTGAAACAGTGAATGAAAATGTTAAACCAGTGAATCAGAAAAGTTATGGAGCATTAACCCTTCCGGCGACGGCGTAACGCACTTCCGAGAAGCAATTTAAAAGGTAAGACCTGAGGGCACCCTTTACTATTATTTATTTATCTTTTCAGTTATTTATTATTGTTCACTCGCATGCATAATTATGTTTCACGTCTATTTTTATTTATATTGGGATAATAATCGCGTGCTATCTCTTGCGGTATATCGGATGGAAACCCAGACATAAATTCAGTAGCCGAATCTGAATGGACGGTAGTACGGTGTTTACTTGGGATACAACTCCATGTACCGCTTGAGAAACATTCATGCAAGTGTTTCATTTTTGTTATTTAATTTTTGTGTTCATTCATTGTTTGTGTTTATTATTCCGTTATTTACTTTCTGTATGTGATTTCATTTATTTATTCATGCATCGTTATTTAGTGCGCATGGGCGAATCACGTTGGATTAAAGGTCCCCCGTTTGAGGGAAATGCCTAAGGGCATCCTTACCATGATATTTTGCCGCGCCGGATGAGGTATGCTTGGTTGGACGTGAAATACGTTCAATCGGGCATACGAGGTCCCATATAGATGTCGGCCAGGTCTCTTGGTCGCATCTCTTTTATTATTCTGTTATTTACTTTCTGCGTGTTATTGTTTTATTTATTTATGCATTGTTATCTAGTGCACATGGGCTAACTAAGTTGGATTAAAGGTCCTCCATTTGAGGGAAATGCTTAAGGGCAGCCTTTACCACGATATTTTGCCGCACTGGACGAAGTACATTTGGTTGGATGTGAAATACGTTTAACCGAGCATGCGAGGTCCTATATAGATGTCGGCTTTGGTCGCATCTCTTTTCTTATTTTGTTATTTGTTTCTTACTGTTTCTTTATTTACTTATGCATTGTTATTTAGTGAGCATGGGCTAATTACGTCGGATTAAAGGTCCCCCATTTACGGGAAATGCCTGTGGGCAGCCTTACCATGGAATTTTATCGCGCCGCAATCTGTCTTGCCATGTATAATATCAAATCCCATTTGATCGCATTTCCGAACGCTACACGAATGCGCATACAATGGACAAACCCATTTTTTATCATATTTTGTGCATGCTTGCCTCTTTAGTTATTTCTTTTGCATTACGTACTTAATTATCTCTCTTTATTATTAATGCTTTTATTGTTATTATTTATCTACATTTTCGCACTTCTTTGTTCAATATGTTTATGGAATTATGAATTTGCCTTCATTTTTATTTACATTTATGGGTGTGCAAACTTGTGTGTTGATTAAATTATCTTGCATGTGTTGCATAAGACTTGGTAATATTATTACATAAATCCTTTCATTACAATTGGCATAAATAAGGGACCAATCCGAACTCAACGGTTTGAGGTCTTCCCTTGCGAGGGGTGAGTGCGGCCTTAAATCATTTCCCAATTTACACTGGGTGGCGACTCCATTTATTCTCCGGTTTAGTCCCCCGCGGGCTACTCCGTACTCCCAACGGGCCGCGAGCCCGGACAACGTCGCCTCATCTCTGTACCGTGCCTGTGTCCACAGTCTAGCGACTCCACTGGGGATAGAGAATCGACCCCGAAATAATGCCTTGTAATGTCTGTGGTTTTTGCTTTAGTTTCCCTAGTCTCATATATTTTGCATACCCTTTTTATCCTGATGGCGTCATGTATCGTGAAGTCGCTTTCGCTCAAAGTGGCGGATCGTTATATGGCATCATCACTCGTTGGCACGTACCTTTGGGTATAAAAAAGGTGTGCTCACTTGGTCGCTTGAACCCTTGAGTAAGTAGACCTAGTTGTGGGCAACCCTTCGCCGGCGGGGGCCTTTATCCATACCCTTGTGAGCCCACATATGAACCATAGTTGTATGTCTTATAGAAACTACCTCAATATGCTTGTGTTTGGGACCATTATCATTTGTATCCATTTGGACCTCTCGTCATGAGATACGAACTTGTTGGGCCATTTAAATTGGGACGAGTTTATGTCTTATGACGATTGGGCCAAAATTTTTCAAAATACCGATGGGACACTTTGTGTTTGGGACCCCTATCATTTGAAGTTGTTTAATGACCTTATTGCAAAAGTGTAAACCTGTTGGGCCTTTTTCAACCGGGACAAGTTTGCACCTCGCGATAATATGATTGAATGCTTTGAAATGATAATGGGCCAACTTGTATGAAAATCTTGATGGGCTTAGAAAATCCAAACATGATCCAAATATGCCAGAAGCATGAGTCTGATATCCGCACTGGCTTTCATCTAGAAAGGATACGCCTTGTTACGACATATTTGCATACTTTTGGATGCTTCCAAGTTCATCCCCACAACCATGATGACCAAGGGCCCAATTCGTCATTTCTAGACAATGGCACGATCCCCATAATAGGCTTAGTCAATATTGTAAATGGGCGGTCTTTGTCTATTACCGATGGAAAAGGACTGAGGTAGCCAAGGTTCACCCTCGTAGCGTAGGAGAGAACGATTTTGTGTACCCCATATTGGTACATAAAATAAGCCATACCTAGGACAGAAATAGACTTACCACGAGTGTAGGAGGAATAAGGTCGGAAGGATATATGATGTTTTGATAACCATATGCATCTCATACATCTCATGCATCTCACGCATACACGCATCATGCTAACCCCTGTGTCTTAAAAGCCATCATAGATATCTGTTGGGTTAGGAAAGAAAGACTTATCAAGAAGAGTTTAGCAAATATATATATCGGGGAAGAGGAAGTCGGGAAACATAAAAATTTACTGCAAGAATAGAAAGACCATATGGGGGCCTTCAGCAAAAAAAAAAAAAAGAAAAAAAAAAAAAAAAAAGAGAATTTTTTTTAATTTTTTTTTAGTCCTTAATAGTTAGACATAAGTCCAATGATAAAATGGTTTGCTTTAGGGTGAAAGCTTAAAAATGATAAACTATTGATGTACTTTTATATGATGCTTTGAGTAGTTGATCTATGTTAGACTCGTAAGCACTTAATTATAGGTTTTTAGCAGTGAAAACCTGAGTAGTCGACAATGTTACTAGTTGAAAAATTGTAGGTCGGTGAATGACCGTTTGCTTAGATGTCTATCCTGATTTTCTTGTGTTATGATGTGTGGTATGGTTGAAAACAAAAGAAAAGTCCCTAAAAAAAATTATTAACCACCTATAACCGATAAGCGTGAAGCTACCCATGGGCGAGTATTAGGACCACCATGAGGAGAAATTCTACCTTAAAGGGTAGGTGTGTTGAAAAAAAAAAGAAAAAGAGAAAAATGAGAGACAAAAGAAAAGAAAAAGAAAAATCATACCATATTGAGCACAAAAAAGCAATTGCAGAGCATAATTGAGATATCTAGGTTGGTTTGACCCATCGATCCTAATTTTTGAAACGAAATCATTGAGTTGGCTTACCTAGGGATTAAGCTGTAAAAGAACCTTTGAACACACACTGTGAGTCTGGCTTAGATGATTTATTCAAAGACTTGGATTTGAGTTGCATCGAGTGCTTTGAAGGTTCTCTGGTTTCATTACTGGCTATTCTTTGAGGACAATAATATGTATAATTATTGGGACTATTTTGTAGCCAGTAATATAGTATGTTGATACGGAGTGACACATCACGTAGTCCAACTTGACCTAGTGCAAGCAGCGAAGAGCAGAAAGCTAAACCAAGTCTAGGGGCGACCAGTCTACCACCTCGCGAATAAGGGACATAACAAAATCTTGAGTCATGGGACCAAAGAAAACTGAGCAATCACCAGAGTAGAATTGACAGAAGGAAACTATAAGCAGGCCCATGGGGCGATCAAAGACTTTTGTAGGCAAGGGGCGCCAAAGATCACAAAGAAGACCTAACCCATCGGAATAGGAAATACACTCATGCATACATGCATACAAGTCACATACATGCAATTTTTTGTTTTTTTTTGTTCGCAGGTTTTGAAGAAAAGGAAAACGCGAAAAAGACAATCAGTTTCGGGAATGAATCCCAGGGTCGAGGCCCACATTATCAGCAGTCTTCGGGAATAAATCCCAGGGCCGAGGCCTACACTATCAGCAGTTTCGGGAATGAATCCCAAGGTCGGGGCCCACATTATCAGCAGTCTTCGGGAATGAATCCCAGGGTTAAGGCCCACACTATCAACAGTTTTGGGAATGAATCCCAAGGTCGAGGCCCACATTACCAGCAGCATCGGGAATAAATCCCAGGTTCGAGGCCCACACTATTAGCAGTTTTGGGAATGAATCCTAGGGTCGAGGCCCACATCATCAACAATATTGGGAATGAATCCCATGGTTGAGGCCCACATTATCAGCAGCAGCATCGGGAATGAATCCCAGGGTCGAGGCCCACATTATCAGCAGTTTCGGGAATGAATCCTAGGGTCGAGTTTGGGAATGAATCCCAGGGTCGAGGCCCACAACATCAACAATATTGGGAATGAATCACATGGTTGAGGCCCACATTATCAGCAGCATCGGGAATGAATCCCAGGGTCGAGGCCCACATTATCAGCAGTTTCGGGAATGAATCCTAGGGTCGAGGCCCACATTATCAGCAGTTTTGGGAATGAATCCCAAGGTCGAGGCCCACATTATCAACAGTTTTATGAATGAATCCTAGGGTCGAGGCCCACGTTATCAACTCAGTTTGGGAATGAATCCCGGAGATCGAAGCATCTCACATCAGTAACGGTTCGGGAATGAACCACTTCTCATACAGTAATGGTTCAGGAATGGACCACCTCTCACAAAGTAACGGTTCGGGAATGAACCAGGGGTCAAGGTACCTCACCACCAGATCAACTTAGTTCGAAGCAACAAGTAAGTTCGGCGACAACTGGCGAGCCAAGTAAGTAAAAATGCATGCATGACTTTGATAGGATTATCACTGTCGCACAGTACACAAGTCCCATCAAAGTGGGGGCGACTGTAGACACTGTATTTTTGCATAAAGCCCAATGATGAGCCCCGTATGGAGGCACTACCCGATAAGTTGCGGAAGTCGCGGGAAACAGACGTCGGAAGGGAAAATTCAAAAATTAATACATTATCAAATTTAATTCATTTGTTTAGCCTCGGGTTCGCTCAATTGATCTCTGTTTCAAACGTTAGCCTCGGCCCAAAACCCATGCAACCCACAAAAGGCCACATGCCCAAGCCCACATCACAAAACCCAAGCCCAATCCAAAATATTCAAATCATATTTAACACATGCCAAAATCCCTCCCAAATCCCCTTCCAAATTAAAAATATCTTGAATCTAATCCCTACAAAAAATACACAATATTCTTTCCCTAAATAAATTAATAAAATGCATCACTTTTTTACATGATTTATTTCCTTACAAGACAAAACCCTAAGCACAACCCTAACCTTAGCACACAACTATAAAAACATAACCTAACCAAACCCTAAAACTCTCTTATGGGTAGCCACACACGTCCCTCACTCTCTCATTCAAAAACGGCAGCCACCCTCTCTACTATTCTCAAAGCAACAAACTCTCCTCTCTCTTCCTCTCAACCTTTCGACAATAAGCAACAACGGAATCCCCTCATCTTTCCCCCCTTGAACTCACGGCATCCACTAAAACCTAGCCTTCTCTCCATTTCCTTCTCTCCATCAACCAACGTAGAATAAGAACCCTAGACAGCCCCCATCTCTCTCATTCTCTCCATTAACCAGCGTAGTAGAACAAAAACCCTAAGTAGTTCTCGGCTCCCCTCTTTGAGACTCATGGTAAGACCAGCCCATAAACAAACCAAAATTAATCTCTCAAACCCTAGACACAATTCATGGCCATACACACTTATATCAACACCCTTCACCGACACACTCAGAATAATAAACAAAAACAAACCAATCGGTAACACACTTATTACACACACACTTGACACATACACACACAAAGCCACTCACACATGGCAACAAACTGCCATCCACCAAGCCAAAAACGCAAACAAACAAAACACACACACACGTGAATCCAAGCCAGCCCCTCCACTAGACAAACACACACACGCGCCACAAATACACACTGCCATGAACATACACAAAATGCAGAAATAAAAACTAACACATGCAGAAACCAAACGTGAAACCAGCAACCCACACAGCCCCTAAAATACCCATGAAAATAGTCCAAAAATCAGCGTGAAACCAGTCCAGAAAACAGTCCAAACCAGTCCAAACATTGCACTAAAAATCCACTGCAAGACAGCCCCTAAAAACAGCAACAAAAATAGAGAAAACATCAGCTAAAATAGCGGAAAACAGCGGTGAAAATATTAGCTAAAACAGCGGCTCCAAACATCGAAACATTGAATGAAAATGTTGAACCAATGAACCAGAAAAGTTACGGAGCATTAACTCTTCCGGCGATGGCGTAACGCACTTCTGAGAAGCAATTTAAAAGGTAAGACCTGAGGGCACCCTTTACTATTATTTATTTATCTTTTCAGTTATTTATTATTGTTCACTCGCATGCATAATTATGTTTCACATCTATTTTATTTATATTGGGATAATGATCGCGTGCTATCTCTTGCGGTATATCAGATGGAAACCCAGACATAAATTCAGTAGCCAAATCCGAATGGACGGTAGTACGGTCTTTACTTGGGATATAACTCCATGTACCGCTTGAGAAACATTCATGCAAGTGTTTCATTTTTGTTATTTAATTTTTGTGTTCATTCATTGTTTGTGTTTATTATTCCGTTATTTACTTTCTGTATGTGATTTCATTTATTTATTCATGCATCGTTATTTAGTGCGCATGGGTGAATCACGTTGGATTAAAGGTCCCCCATTTGAGGGAAATGCCTAAGGGCATCCTTACCATGATATTTTGCCGCGCCGGACGAGGTATGCTTGGTTGGACGTGAAATACGTTCAATCGGGCATATGAGGTCCCATATAGATGTCGGCCAGGTCTCTTGGTCGCATCTCTTTTATTATTTTGTTATTTACTTTCTGCGTGTTATTTATTTATTTATTTATGCATTGTTATCTAGTGCGCATGGGCTAACTACGTTGGATTAAAGTTCCTCCATTTGAAGGAAATGCTTAAGGGCAGCCTTTACCATGATATTTTACCGCGCCGGACGAAGTACACTTGGTTGGATGTGAAATACGTTCAACCGGGCATACGAGGTCCTATATAGATGTCGGCCTTGGTCGTATCTCTTTTCTTATTTTGTTATTTATTTCTTACTGTTTCTTTATTTTCTTATGCATTGTTATTTAGTGCGCATAGGCTAATTACGTCGGATTAAAGGTCCCCTATTTACGAGAAATGCTTGAGGGCAACCTTACCACGGTATTTTGTCGCGCCGTATTCTATCTTGCCATGCATAATATCACGTCCCGTTTGATCGCGTTTCAGAACGCTACACGAACGCGCATACAATGGACAGACCCATTTTTTATCATATTTTGTGCATGCTTGCCTCTTTAGTTATTTCTTTTGCATTACGTACTTAATTATCTCTCTTTATTATTAATGATTTTATTGTTATTATTTATCTATATTTTCGCACTTCTTTGTTTAATATGTTTATGAAATTATGTATTTGCCTTCATTTTTATTTACGTTTATGGGTGTGCAAACTTGTGTGTTGATTAAATTATCTTGCACGTGTTGCATAAGACTTGGTTATATTATTGCATAAATCCTTTCATTACAATTGGCATAAGTAATGGACCATTCCGAACCCAACGGTTTGAGGTCTTCCCTTGTGAGGGGTGAGTGCGGCCTTAAATCATTTCCCAGTTCACACTGGGTGGCGACTCCATTTATTCTCCAGTTTAGTCCCCCGCGGGCTACTTTGTACTCCTAACGGGCCACGAGCCCGGACAGCGTCACCCACATCTCTGTACTGTGTCTACACACTCTATAAGTAAATTTTACAATGAGATGGTATTTGTATAATCACAAAACGAAATCGAAACACATAATCACAAGCATTGAACAATCACTACATAGAGTAAATTTTACATGTGTGAAAAATCAGATTTTATAATATATGGTTATTAAATAATTTTAACAACATTATTTTCCCAAAATATTCCTTGTGTCTTGGTGTAATTGATGATACATTCTATATAAAATAAAAATTACCATAAATACACCACAATCACTACATCCGGTCATTTGTTGTGGGATCAGCAAGCCGAATCTTGTTTAAGCTTCTAGTGTTATCTATTTCAGGCTGGGTAGTGTAGAAGCCATTTTGGACTAACCAAAATGAGAGAATCTTCTTCAATAATTGGACTTCTGCATAAATTTCTATATCGGAATACCCATTTATACATGAATCGAAAATCCAGATTTGACTTGTTTCCAGACTGACTTCTACCAATACCAGTGCTCACCCATGATATTGACCGACATAAATATGTATATAATATTTGTAAAAAAAAATTAATATAAAATTTCGAACTTGTAGCATTTTTAAAATAACATTGTTATTAGAAAATCGACCATCGTACAATACCTTGATGACATTGGACTTGTATGATAGTATGAAAGGAAGTTGATGTTGAATGCAACCTTGTCAATGTCACCTCCACATTTATTCCAAGCTTGATGTGAAAACGTTTACAATCAAAATTGACATAAACAATCATCATCGCCAACCACAAATCTAAAAAGAAATTTCAGGATACTTACATAAAACCATGTATCCATAATCACAACTTGTTGATTTATTTCCATATTTTTATCCTGCTGCTCAATGATAAATTGCAAATACAAATTGATTTGTTGTAATCGTAAATATATAAATTTAATTAAAAAGCCCGTTAATTAAAAGGAAAAAGTTCGTTATAAATTATAAAATATTCACATCATCACCGAGCAGTCTTTCTCTTCCAAAGCCCGTTAATGAATTATAAAATGCTTGATCGTGTTTGGTGCCAATAATATCCAATTCCCCCTTATACCAACTCTCAAAAACCGCAAATACGTCCGACATGTTGACATTTTTCAAAGGATTTGAAATATGTTGCACTAATCTCGCCTTCTTTGGCAAAACAATATATGGACTTGAGAGTAGTGAAGACTTGTTCAATGGTCGTCCAAACGTACTTACGACTTCAGGCTGGTTGGCCATATTTTCAATAGTTTGTGGACCGCGCTGCATATGATCGAAGCTAGAAAATGATGATGCCATCTGATGATCCTTAAAAAAAACACATGTTATATTGCACAATTGTATCATAAATAAAAAATTGTGAAAATGTACGACATATGTGTGACAGGATTATGCACTGTAAGATAGAAACAATGTGATAGGAAATGGTTCAGTGCGAGAGTATACAATCATGTCGCATGATATCTGTTGCACAATGCACAATCATGTCGCACAGTGCGACCCACACAGTCAATTTGTTGTCGTACTGTGCGACATAAGTAAGTCTTATCGCATATTTTAATGGTCAATGGATGTCCAAACTTGCTTACGACTTCAGGCTTGTTGGCCACATTTTCAACAGTTTGTGAACCGCGCTACATATGATCGAAGCCAGAAAAGGATGATGCCATCTGAGGATCCTTAAAAAAAACACATGTTATATCGCACAATTATATCATAAATAACAAAATATAAAAACGTACGACATGTGTGCGACATGATTCTGCACTGTAAGATAGAAACAATGTGATAGGAAATGGTTCAGTACGATAATATACAATCATGTCACATAGTATCTTTCACACAATGCATAGTCATGACGCACTGTGCGACCCACACAGTCAATGTGTTGTTGCACTATGCGATATACAGTAAGTCTTATCGTATATTTTAATAGTCTCACATCATAATTACAACTTCTTCCCCACACACTCTACAAATATGTCAAAATTATATAATACTCACACAATTCGCAAATGCAATATATACATCGACAAATGGCCGAGATGTACAACCCACAAACTGTGTGATGACATCTTTCATGGATGCAATCTCCTGTAACATCATTTTTCTGAATTGCACAGCTTTTGTCATCTCAACATGCAGTGCATCTAAAACTTTATGTCAGAATTCAGAGAATTCTCTATTTCGCACTTCGATAGAAATAAAAATTAGTCCTAATCTGCGTAACACCTCTCTATGATCAAACTGCTCATGTATTGTTTGATGGGGCTGATTGAAGTACTTCTGCTGAGTGGACTGCTGAAAAATATGGGGATTGGTGAGGAATATTGTGTTCCTGAAAATGTAGGGAGGGATGAGGAATATTATGCTCCTGAAAATATGGGGAGGATGAGGAATTTTGTGCTTTGGGAAGTGATGAGGAATATTTTGATCATCGTGTGGGGACAGATAAAGAGTATTATGCTCGTCATGCAAATGGATTTGATCATCTTGTGATTGGTGTTGTGGCTGAAAATCTTGGGTGATACAAGGTATGCTCTGCTCAGAACGCCTTTCAAATATCTCCTCGTCTTGGGTGTCCATGGCTAATGTTTGATCATTAACTATCATTGAGAGAAATGTTCTCTATGATTTTCCATTCGTTGTTTATACTGTAAACAATTACAATTATAATTAAACTAAGTGTAATTTTAGAACTTAAGTGAATGTAAAATTACATACCTCTCCAATCCACCTTGGCGTAATCCATAAAATACGTTTGACGGATTGCTAAGAGGGTAGATTTTTCTCAATAGATCTCGGCGTCAATATTTGTTTAACCTTCAACTATAATTAAAAATATTATAATATTTACAATATATAACTGGTAAAATAATTTATATAAAGTTAATTTTATGAATAATACTCACACATCATCCAACTGTTGGAACAAAACGACCAACTGAACATCTGAGGGGTTTCCCTTCAGTTTCCACTTCAATTTTCATGGAATGTGTGGACTTTCTCTTCTTTTTTCGGAATATTGATCTGACAACCCTCGAATTGCTTCGAATGCTTATGCTTGAAAACCATAAACATATCCATTCATATTGTAATTTTCCTTTACGTGCCTTGGATTCTCCGCATGCTCTCTTCTGAACTTTTCCTATTTCCCCTCTAATATTCACTTGCATTCAACATATATAATATTCCAAGATGATAATCCTCATTGACAACCCAAAAAAATATCTCTATCATCCATCAATTTCATCTAGCCATAATCAGTTGGCCTAGCCTCCGGTCGAGCCATCAATATCATATCAGCAAAATAATATAAATATATCATCAACACATCTTCATTTGGTATTGATGAAAAGTCCAACTACTCGATCATCACATCCATATCTCACAACTTGGCTCAGGACCAATGAGGAAAATATCAATCACGCATGTTGTAATTCTTACAGACACTTCCAGAATCTTCACCACACTTAAAGTTAGTTACTAAACCCACTCACGTATTGAAAACTGAGTGAACTTATCTCCTATCCGAAACTAGATTTGGTTATCTTCATCACTTTCGGATTGGATAACTCTGTTGATTAGCACATTGTGCATTATCATTCCGCTAAACTCCAAATCCATGTCAAGAAAATGTCCAAATAATGATTCCTTGAACATTTATGGTTGTGTCTCTGTCAAATTGCTCTTTAGGATATCAAAAGCTCTTCTTATTTTCGTCATTTTTGTTACCTAACCTCGGAAATGGTCATCTACTTATATTGGCTAGTTTGGCTAATTTCCCATAAATTTTTATCACATACACAACTATTTTGAAATTAATCAATTGTAACAGTGATAATAAATAAAAAACAAATTGTAAAACGCGTGACATAATCTTATTGAATGGTCTTTTCTAAATATTTGTCACTTTTACTTTTGTTGCAATAAAAAATTACATATCTAAACTTATATGAGTCTCACATTCAAAATATCTCCAAATTCAATAAATCTTTTTTTTTTTTTGGAAAATAAAAATCTAACACATACTATCACTAAAAAGTCTTAAATGAAACAAATATACCACATTATTTATATATCTATCTAATAAAATTTTGTCACATGTTCGTTGATCTTGAAATTAATCAATCAACAAGTAGCATAATCTTATTAAATGGTATCTTTTTTAATATTCTCATAATCACTACACCACATAGATAATATGTTTATCTAATATTTTAAAGTAAAATTAAGTTAAAATAACTTAATTGTTGTGATTCTCTGATCATTGAAGAGTGTTTATGAGAAAAAACTTGATTTTATTACTACAAAAAATAGAATTTACAAGTGTTTGAAACTTTACAAAAAACTTCACTCTCTCTACACTCTCAAAGCTTTCTTTACTTGAAACTTTAATATTTGGGATGGTTTGAACTCTCAATTAGCTATCTATTTATAGTAAAATTCTTGCCTAAATTGTCAACAAATGAATAGTGCTATATCTAAAGTAGTTTGAAAGCTTGCACCATTTTCAAAGAAGAAAATCTTCCACCTAAAGTTATCTCGGAGGTTTCTTCAATGTGTAATGCAGCTGGACACTTCAATTCTCCACCTCCAGTTGCATCCGAAATAATTATCATCTGACAATTATCCCGATTATGTCTCTACACAGCTCTAGCTTGTCCCGAGTAACTATTTTTTTAACATGACAGATGGATTCTCATCTGTATGAATATTCACTAATCTCAGCAGTTGTTGATTCATCACATCGCGTATCCAATGATATCGAATATCAATGTGCTTCGTCCGGGAATGATACATTGAATTCTTGCTCAAGTCCATAGCACTTTGACTGTCACAATGTATTTTGTATTTTGTCTGCTTGATCCCTAATTCTTGGAGAAAACGATTTAACCACAACATTTCCTTTCCTGCTTCCGCTGCTGCAATATGCTCAGCTTCTGCAATATACACCTCTGTAATCTTGATTGCCATGTCACAGCTCCCCATGTAAAAGTGTAGAGAAAACCTGATGTAGATTTTCTACCATCAAGATCTTCTGCCATATCTGCATCTGTATATACTTCCAAGATTGGATCAGCTCCCCCATAACACATAAGTAACTTTGATGTGTTCTTGAGGTACCTGAGAATCCATTTGACTGCCTCTCAGTGTTGTTTTCCTGGGTTAGAGAGAAAATGACTCACTACACCCACTGCATGAGAAATATCTGGCCCGGTACATATCATAGCATACATTAAGCTTCAAACTGCTGAAGAATATGGTATTGATTGTTGGGGTCATATCAGAGGTGCAGCGGGAGGAGCGCGGTTCGGGTGAAATCGTAGTTTAAAAATTTTAAACTTACGAATAAATTATTTAATATCCAATATTAATAATTCATTCATATTTTATGTAAACATATTTATTCGATATCATATAACGACATAAATAATATAGAAACATCGCGAAACTTTTGCGAAAATGTTTTTCCGCAAAATAGTATAAAACGTGTTTCCGGCCGAAACGACCGACCAATGCATATGGGGACTGCCCATGTCAGCCCCAAAAATATTTGGACAGTTCTTGGGCTGCCCGAACAATGTCCAGTTCACTGTTTGGGCAGCCGTTACCCGGTATCGTCGTTTTTCACCGTTTTCGCGTATTTTCACTCCGAAATAATTTCCGATAAATATTTTTCTTGGGCACTAAAAATAGACCAATTATTCTAGTTACTCAATAAATAAAAACTGATTTTTTATCTGAAAAATCAGTTTTATCATTAATTGCCGTGAGACCCCTAAACTTTGCATTTTAATCATTTTGGTCCTCAAAATGTCAAATACATATTTAAGTGATTCCAAATCAATCTCAAAATGATTTATACATGTCTAACACATGAAAATACAATTTGCAATAAAAACTGCATTTTTTTCTGAAATTACCGAACAGCCCCTATAATTTCCAGGATTTGTAATTTGGTCCTTTTTGGTTCAAAACACATCAAGATCAAATCCAATCAATTCCAAATTTAATATACATCATATATAAATCAAATTACATCACATATATGAAAATCCCTAAAATTGAATTGGGTTTAGAACCATAATTTCACAAATTACACCAATTGCACAATTTACACTAAATTGATAAAATTCAACACTTTAATCAATCCAATACCACTCCAATCAAGTCTCACCATCATGAAACAACTCAAGAACAATTCTAGGTTATTTATGAATGACTAAGCAACTCTAGAATGGCAACTTCAATTGCTAATTAATCGTATAAGCTTAATTACTCATAATAAGCTTATAAATTAATCATACATGCTAAACACCTTCAAACAAGTTTCCAACACATTTAATTACAAACTAAAAGAGTAGAGACATCAACTTAGCAACACAAATTGAAGCTAAGATCAATAGAAATATTTTCTAAGTAGAAGAAAGTATAAAAAGTTACAAAATTTCCAAGATTTTTGCCTTTGTTTTCTTTCGTTCTTCCACCTTTTCTCTCAACTCACTTTGTAAATATTTGTGTAACTTGTAATTGTTATGAAAAATGAAACAAAAATAATTTATATGCCTTTTCTTATCATGGCCGAAATTCATGATAAAAAATAATAAATTTTGCATTTTTTGTGTTTCATTTCCATTGGTCCAAGTTTACATAATAAAGATTACACTTATCTTATATTAAAGTAAACTTACAAGTGAGCCAATGGTATCATGCCATTTCCAAGCATAAATCATGTAAAAGATATTTTGTTATTTAATTAACTTAATTATTTAAATTTAAATAATTAAATAATAAATACAAATATCCTAATATATGTATTATATTTACTTTAAATATTGAAATATATATATATATATATATATTATATATATATATATATATATATATATATATATATATATATATATATATATATATAAATGATATATGTCAAATATCACAATTTGATATTTTATTAATGTGTTTTTAATAAAATCAAGTATTAAATACAAATACACATTAATTCGAAAATGACCGTTAGGTCCCTATTGTTTGTAAAACGAGATATAAATAATCAGTATTATTCATAAAAGTTGTCCTAGTGCTCTACGAGTATATTTCATTAGTGAGACTCTCTAGATTCAGGCATATCTATCACAAAATCTAATTTTGTGTCCATAATTCAACCACCCGTAAATTATGACGACCATAGATAAACTCGATGAATCATACAGGTCGAGGTCATTGCATAAGTATAATCTTTCCATCACAGGTATCCAGATTATCCCAGAGATATAGATATAAACGTCAAATCTCTATAGGTATAATCATGTCGACGTATCTATTAGCAATCTTATAAAAAAACTCGGAACTTACTTTCGAAGTATACCATGGCCATGGATTTCACAGATTGCTAATCATATTATGAATACCTATGCACTGTACACAGGACTGACGGATCATGTCTTGATACACACAGGATATCATGAGCATGAGTCCACACCCAACGAACAGGCGGAGGTCTGATCTTAATAGATCGGTGACGTGACTGCCATCTAAGTGTGGAGGATAACTCATATATCCACAGTGGTATCTCAAGTCAAAGAATCACTATGCTACTCAACCCAAGAAGATTCCTATTGACGTTGGTGTACCATCTATTAGGGAATCTTCGGTGAGTCGTTCAGTGTTTATCAAATAAACACATGCACGTCTATACGAGTCTCCCGAGACTCATGGTTCATTGGGATAAACCATCATACCAAGTCCGATATACGACATGTACTGGTCTCAGCGGATTATACTAACCGACCCGTGTCAATAAATCTTGACCAGGAAATTAATTGATAATATATTTCTAGTAGCGACGCTTCCCAATGTCAGTTACAAGCTACGTTGTAATTACGCACTACAATATATATTATCGGGTCTTTGGCTAATATATATCACTAAACACGATTTAATTTCAATCTAATGAATTAGATCGAATATACATAAAAAAAAGACAAGAGGTGCTACCATAATTAAGTAATATTATGGAAAAATATATTGTTTGTAATCATGAATCGGACATAATACAATCCGATTTGGCGCTCCGAGCACCAACCCTAACAATTTCTCACACTTGCTCTAGTGCCAATCCACGGTATCATATACGCATCTTAATGTGTATCACATACGTATGGCCCTCAAGAACTCACCTAGCGCTCAACAACAAGTAAGCCCGCTATGACAAATTGAGTTTTTCAAACAAACCATATTGTTTCCCTTAGCCAGCATCATTCATATTTTTGTAGAAACTAAGTTCTATATCAATATGACTCAGATGCCACATCAATATTGTGCTTCAGCTACTAAGTTATCTAAGTATTTATGGATCAAATCCAAAATACTATGTAGACAACCGCAAACATAACACTAATATTAAACTTCTAATCAACAAGGTCACTATGCAACTTTATAAGTTGATACTTCATAAGTTGCATCTAATTCCACTCACACAACAGAATCATCCGTGACACTCCCACTGCATCTTTTCTTACTCTTTATCACGTAGACTATCTAACGTCATAATTATACTCAAAACTAATCTGACCCTAATGGTTGCGAACTTTATTCTCCATTAATAAAAAACTCGTTCTTAATATCTCAAAGATAATAAAGAACATGTTTCAAGACACATCTTATGGTCTAGAGGATAACAAAATAACTCGTAACAATTACGATTAAATTGATATCTCTTATCGTACTTAATATAGTATTCATTATGCCATCATCCAATGATGCATAAGATTGATTAGACATTCTAATCAATATCTCTTTCGAAAAAGGAATCATCATTTACGAAAGATGAATGTTATACATAAGACACACACTAACTTCCAAAAAGTTATACTAACTGTCATACAAATAGTCTAGATGTGTCCTTTATTAGATCATATCTAATGTACGATTAAATGAGTATCTCACAAGTCTCTTAGTTTTATATCATATATAAAACTTTATATCAAATATAATAGAGACCACTCCCACTGCTTTAACAGAGAGAAAAAAAATACTCAGGTAAATCTTTTACCTTATCAACATCTCATTATTACATTAATAATGATAATATCATTATGATGTAAAATGCTAGAAAGAAGTTTGTACGCTCCCACTAACCATTCTATCTCATATGTATTCTCTATGTTTTGATAAAATCAGACAATCTGACTGATATCAAAATTAGAAAACACAAATTTCCAGAAATCTCATCCGAGTTATAATAGGCTCTATAAACTAATATACTAAATTATAATCGTAGCATAATACAAACTTCAGGGCCATTCCAAAACGAACTGTTCAAACTAAGAAATCACAATGGATCTCTTATCTGAAGAAACCATTCAGAAACGTCACTTTGTATTCCTTAGCTAAAATGTACAATTTAACATCATCATTAACCAACAGATCTTAAATTGTTCAATTAGTGCAACTAGAGACAAGTTTCCTCAGAATCTACAATAGATTGCTGAGTATAATTTTTCACACTGTCATACTATAAAGGTCAAACCTTTAATAATCTCACTGTGCTTTTGCTACATAAACCATTTCCACATTTTATGAACGATTCATAATGAAAGCTCAAACAAGTTCCAACTTGATCGTAGTAATCTATGAACAATCTTAGATATATTGTTTAATGTTAATTTTCGGAATCGATATCAAATATTGTTCCCACTATAAGTTATAGGATAATTTTCTTCGATTAGAAAACAACAAGACTGTGGGAACACAGGATCTGGGGCGACGCATGCTGTCCCGGGCTTGCGGCCCGGTCGGGAGTACGGAGTAGCCACGAGGGACTAAACCGGACAATAATGGAGTCGCTACCCGGTGTGAACCGGGAAAATGAGATTTGAGGCCGAACTTACCCCTCGCAAGGGAAGACCTCAAACCGTTGGGTTCGGAATGGTCCCTTACTTATGTCACTTGTAATGAAAGGATTTGTGTAATAATTTAATCAGGCCTAAGTAACACTTATTTCCAAAAGTATCATGCTTCTAAATCCACATGCATGAAATTAATCATCACAACATGCAGCATCACATGGCAATCTCATGAACATTTCTCAATCATATGATAGGGAAAACTAAGAACAACCTAATCATGCTTGAGTACTATCTCATGAATATATTAACCAAATAACATGCTAACAGCCTAATCACGCTTGAATATCATCCCAATAACACATCGAATGGGTGAATGCAGGAATACAAATAATATGATTGGCTACATAATGCAAGGGAGATCACCCAAAAGGCAGTTGTGCATGAAATATGATGAGATAGACTTAGTTCAGTGTGTGCGCGTTCGAACGGTAAACAGAAGGTTCGCGTTCGTGTAGCGTTTGATAACGCGTTCGAACGGTACCAGACCTGATGATACAAAATGCATGCGCGTTCGAGTAGCGTTTGTAAAACGCATTCGAACGGGAAACAGAAGGTTCGTGTTCGTATAGCGTTCGATAACGCGTTCGAACAGATCCAGACCTGATGAAACAAAATGCATGCGCGTTCGAACGAGAAACAGAAGGTTCACGTTCGTATAGCGTTCGATAACGCGTTCGAACGGGAACAGGCCTGATGCACAAAATATGACGCAATACATACAAAAAAACAAATAGCGAAATACGAAGCTCGACGAAGCATCGTGGCGAAGGATTTTAACCTCTTCAATTAGAGGACCTTTCATCGCACTTACTAAGCCCATGCGCTTATCTCAATGCATATAAAAAATAAAGACAATAACCTTAGACTTCATGTACCCGATTGAACACATCTTACATTCAACCGAATATACGTTAATCGGCACAGCAAAGCATCATGGTAAAGGATTTTAACCTCTTCAATTAGAGGATCTTTCATCGCACTTACTAAGCTCATGTGCTCGATCACATCATGCATACAAAAGTGAAGACAATCATATCAAACTTAGTATATCCGATTGAACATATCTTATCCAACCGAACACACATCAACCGGCGCGGCAAAGCATTGTGGTAAAGGATTTTAACCCCTCCAAATAGGGGACCTTTAATCCGACTTACTAAGCCCATGCACTCGATTGAATCATGCATACAAAAGTAACATGCAGAATTCAAATAACGAAAAATAAATAAACCGAAGCAACATAAAACAAAAGAGTGTGCCGTTTAATCAAGTGGTACGTGGAGTTGTATCCCGAGTACAGATCATACTACCGTCCATTCGGAATCGGCTATAAAATTTATGTCCGGGTTTCCATCATATATACCACAAGAGGCGACACATTTTCCATTTCATTCAAGCCACAACATGCATCCACAAACGACTCTCATGCGAATAGAATTCAATAAACAATCAAAAGACGAATATAAACTAATGAGAAAAGTGCCCTCAGGTCTAACCTTTTAAATCACCTCTCGGATGTACGGTACACGATCGTCGGAAGGGTGGATGCTCCGCAACTCTTCCGGTTCACTGGTTCACTGCTCTCGTTCGTTGTCTTACTATTTTGATTCGTCGTTCTCCGTCTTTTGCTGCTGCTTTTGACTCCGATTCGCTGCCGTTTTGCTACTGTTACTGTTGTATTTTAGTTACTATTTTTGGGATGTTTTGGCTACTGTTTTAGGTGTGATTTTCGGTGGTGTTATAGTGTGGTTCAAGGGCTGTTTTATGTGTATGTTTAGGGCTGCTGTATGCGTGTTTTAGGGCTGCTGTATGGGCTGTTTTTCGGTGATACAAGGTCGCTAAATGGAGGTCTGGTTTTCGGTGATTAGGGGAAGGGGATGAAGATAATTTTTTATGTTATTTCTTTGTAGTATGCGTGAACTTCTAGGGTTTTTGTGTGTGTTGTGATTTTCCTGTGAGTTGTGTGTATATTATGTGTATGAGCTAGGGGAGTGCATGTCTTGGTTAGGGGTTGTTTATATAGAGAAAGGTTAGGGCTCCACCTTGTCTCACAAGGAAGGGATTTGATTTAGTGTTGAGCAAGGAAAGTCAAAGATTGAGGGGGGAAAATTTGGTTTAGATTATGAAGTCAATATCTTTAATTTGTTATAATTGATTTTAATTAGGCATGACATCTTTTTAATTTAGTATGTGATTTTGTTTAGTTAATAAGGAATCTTGTGTAATTGGTGGGTGAATATCTTAATTAGGGAGTTAAAATATTTGATTGATTTTAATGTTTATTTTAATTTGGTATGTGATTTTTAGATTTGTTTTGATTTCACCATGTGTTAAATATGTGTTTTAAGTGGGCTTGGGCGTCTGGGCCAAGGCTTGGGCGAATTGGGCTCGATGTGAGGCTAGCAGCAAAACCAGAATTACCGACACCGTTCGAACGCCTCTTCGAACACGGCACGAACGCCCGCAATCTGTTTGGCGTTCGAACGTATACACGAACGCAGCACGAACGAAAACAGTGAACCTTGTTTATTCTGAATTTCCCCTTCCGATGTCCGTTTCCCGTGACCTCCGTGACTTAAAAGGCAGTGTCTCCAAATGAGACTCATCATAGGGACTTATATGCAAAAATACAGTGCCTACAAAAACCATTAAGTATTAAATACTTTGCGAATGATTCTGACATCCTATAACACTTATATGGAAGTAATTAAAGGATATTTTCATCTTATTAATTATGTAGTTCCATTTATAGTTTATCACTCTAACATTTGACTTTAGTGAGTCAAAGTCTTTTATACAATGGTCAATATCTGATGTTACACACTAAGTAATAAAATAATTTTATTACTCGGGATCGTAGAAAAGATATTCCATCAAATAGAATACAATATTCTATTAAATAGAATAAATGATAAACTTATACTCGTACCTCCAAGGCACAAGTACTATCGATTATATAACCAT
>SKCR01047588.1:0-69752 GCA_019454045.1 Zanthoxylum bungeanum | reverse complement strand
TATTATAAGAATAAGTCTTGATAAATACATCGAAGACATAAAATATTACTATCAAATGAGATAATCTTAAGAAAATTATGTCAAATCAAAGGAAAATCTAACACATCCATTTATTAAATGTTTTCTAGAGAGTAATTGATGAACAAGTGAATAAAGATCTAGTCAATACACACGTACATTAAAAAGATTCTTAAAAGAAAAAAAAAGACATTTTTTCTTCATTGTTTTCAAAGTGTAATGATATAGTCTCAACTGTTTCTTTAATTTGAAATGCCACACAATAGGAAAGTGGTCATTTTATCACTGGAGACAGACAATAATTAAGAATAGTAAAATACTGAAAAAGGGATTATAAGCACTCCCTCCAGTTTCCAAACCCAAAATGGAACTAAATTCGATAAAAACAGAAGGGGGCGAGGAAGAGCCCTTCACAAAACAAGAACTCGAAATTGCAGAAGCAATAGAAGCCTCATATGAACTCTCAAACACAAGGAAAAGACAATTTAGTCCTGTTCCTAATCATATCCATCGCCCGGAAACTCGCCGCCAATTGCCGTCTTCTCTTCTCGCTTCTCCGTCTTCACACTCGTTTTCTCCGTCACATTGTCAAGGTCCCATCTCTTTCCTCACGGTTACTTTTTGGGTTTTATTTATATATACATGTGGGTTATCCGTTTCTCTCTCTTGAATAATGTTAATGTGGGGTTAATTGAAATTAATTGTTAATATGAATTTATTTTCTGCCATCTTACTGTGCTAGTTTACATCAAAGATTGCATAATTTTCCTTCATTTTTACTGTTAGTTTTCTGATTTAGGAAATTTGTGGGTTTAAGCTTCAGATAACCTTGCAATTGCAATTTTTGATATTATATTATAGTAAACTATAATTGATTTTATTTTGTAAAAGCAAATTTTTATTTTTTTTGTTTTTGTTTTTCTGTAGTTTGCATTTTGGATTTTGTTTAACAATTTATGGGGCTTAAAAGCTACAACTACTATGGAACAGAAGCTCTAGCTGTGATATATAAAAGTTGATAATGATGGGAAAAATGACTTTTAAAATTAGTAATTTTGATAAAATAATAAGAATCACTCACCTTAACTTCCAAATCACAATTGCAAGTGTTTACCAAGCACTTGATATTTGTAGCTTGAAAGTGACAGCTTCTGAACAGCAGTCCCAAACAGATCCTAAATCTACATGTTTTTTAATATATATATATATTTTTTGAGAAAATATGTTTTGTAATATTTTACTAGACTTGAAGTTGGAAAAAAAGGTATTATGTTATATTGTTGTGATTTTTATTTTGTTCAATCTTGCAGCTAATATGAGAATGAAATACCCTGCATTAAGGTTTGGAGGTCAAATTTTATATAGCAAAACTTCAATTGAGGTAGAGAAGGCTGCAATGGAGCTTCAACAGATTCTTGAAGCGAATAAAAGTGAAGCAGGTCAAGTTGCCGTAGGGTTTGATATCGAGTGGAGACCCACCTTCAGAAGAGGTAATTTTGTGATCTGCCCATTTCATTGAATATGTATTTTTAGAATTTGGAATACTGACCTTTGAATTTCAGCATGTCAAGAGCTGGAAGAATGTAGTGAATGTTCTTTATGGAGTGGTGTGTTGAGGTTATATTGTTGATTATGAATTGATACAAAGGCCTTGAATTTGCTTCTAGAGCAGATGATGCAAATAGTCATCCATTTACATTTTATGTTGTGGCATTAACTAACAACTACTAGTAACTTCAGTTTTCCATTGAATCTTTGATTAAGAATCTTTGGTGTTAATCAAGGATGTCTCGTTTCCTCAGTTAATTTTTTTATTATTAGAACAAGGAAGTTTTAAGGGCTTAAGCAAGAGATTTGGTACTAATCATTAACATGTGTTGGTGCTGCCAAGGCTCATACTCGCAGTCGAGTGTGTTCAATTTCTTATCTATATTTTGCATTTGCCTTACCTCATCTAGTGGGAAAAGACTTTGTTTGGTTTGGTTAGCTTTACCCTAGGAAATCCCCCTAATTGAGTAATTGGGAAACAAGTATTTGCTGAATTTGTGTTGACTTATGTACTTCCCTGAAAGTTGGTCCATTTTAAAGTAAAGTGGAATTCCGAATTCCCTACATATTCAATCAAAATAATTCCATGACTTACGAAAACCAAAATATATTATATTCACTTTAATTAGATATGAGAGTTTCTTCATTATATATGTTTATTTGGATGTTTATAAAGAGAATTATTAGATTTTATATAATCATTTTCAGAGAATCATTTTGATGCAGGTGTTTCACAAGGAAAAACTGCAGTTATGCAGATGTGTGGGGACCATAATCGTTGCTATGTCATGCATATTATTCATTCTGGAATCCCTGCAAGCTTGCAACGCCTGCTTGAGGATTCTACAATTTTAAAAGTTTGTAACATCTCATACAGAACATTTGAGCACTGAGTACAGAAATTCCTAGATTGTGTATTAGTTGATTCTAATGCTTGATTCTACAGGTTGGAGCTGGAATTGGCAGTGATGCTGGTAAAGTTCGCAGGGACTATAATGTGTCTGTTGAAGCTTCTGAGGATATTTCCTATCTAGCAAAACTTAGATTGGTGGAAAGTCTCAGAAATGGGGTCTTGCATCGCTGACTGAGATGCTTGTTTGCAAAGAGGTACCTATCCAAGTCTGCTGAATAGAGCATGATGGAAATTCCCTGAAGAGCAGTCTTGAATCTCTCAAAATTATGCTTTTCTGCAACTGCAATTTTTTTTTTTTTTTTATAATATAGACAATTTTTTTTTGCTATCTCATGGTCCTGGCTTCTAGCTGCATATAGTTTCCTTCCTACTTTAACAAGCAGTATATTCAAGTCTCATACCCCATCCTAGCTTAGATTCTAGTGCTGGGGTCAGCCCAAAATTTTATTGTTATATGCAAAAAATTTTAATAGTTGCAAAATGCCAAAATATTGGTACCTGTGCCAGGAGGGATTTTGTTAGGTTGGCTACTAGTATGTGTGTGATAAGGTTTTCTTGCAATATCCATGCTTAGTTTCCCTCAGAAGTTTGGCGACTAGAGGGTTTTATTTGTGTATATGTTTTTGCTAGAAGCTATTCAGAAGTTGATTACAAAATGCATCTTCTGCACTGAAAATTTTATAGTCATTATACAATAAATTCAAAGGAGTGGAAAAAGAAGCCACTTATAAATTCTGATGCATTGAGGTAATCTCATTACAACATACTTGATTGTAACTGTACATGGAAACTGGTGGAATGTCAAATATCCCATACATCTGTGGCAGGATGATCAATGTGAACTATCACATGGCCACTTTTTAGTTGCATCTTATCATTCCATTTATTTTGTCCCTTTCATCCCCTTTTCTTTATTTTATTGTCACTCGTAATCCTAGTAGACGCTACTCAGCGGACAAATGTCCATTTTATAACTTAACAAACACTACGATTTTGTTTAGTTGTGTTGGGTATGTATTTTGTTTAAGGTTGTAGTAAGCTCTGTTATGGAGGTGAGCGTTTTAGTTGGGGAATCTTAGTTAAGTTTCTTAAACTTTGAAGCTGTTGAAGCCCAACAGAATCAGACTGGGAAACTGGGAAGCAGATATTTTATCGAAGGACCAACTACAGTATGCTGCAACAGATGCTTTTGCTTCTTGGCATCTTTATCAGGTGTTATCAGCGTTTACCACTTCACGTTATTTTCAAGTATGAGAAGGCTTGTACATAACCTACTTTTTAGTATGTACTATAACTACTTCGAACTTTTTGCACAGGTGATGAAGAGCCTCCCAGAGCCAGTTGAAGATTCAGCTGACAAAACAAGCGTGGAAGTCGAAGGAGTTCCACAGTAATGACTTAAGCAGTCATTATTAGACCAAAAATTTGATTGGTACAGTCGTAAAACTTAATCTATTGGAGCATGTTTTATGGAAGCCTTGAATGATGGTGATTGTATGATGATTTATTTAGTGGATGAGATGTAGATGTAACTTTATACATTTCCTTTTTCAATTCTTGGTTAATGCTTATCTATCAATTTTAGCTTGCAATATAATGACTGATACTCTTTACACCTGACAGTCCTATCCATTGTTTTTTTTTTTTTTTTTGGCTCAAGTAATGATTTGATGATTTTGTAGGCATATTTGATGTAAGCTCAGCTACATGTTTTATTAATTAATGGGCACTAATATTTTCTCTTTACTCAACTGATTTTCGCAATAAGGAGACTGTTAATTTAACACTTTAGTAGAGTTAAATCTCTAAGAATTGAAAAGAAACAACGAATACTTGTAGGTAACTCTTCATTTGGTTAGGGTAAATATTTATGATCGGCGATTAGATGACATCGACTCATTACAAGCCTATTTTGTCTTTCCTGTCGATTGTCAATGTGAGTTGATATATTATGGTAACGGTTATTGTTCTGTCCATGATAAAAACGTCCCATGGCTTGTTAAGTATCGGCTGGAGGATTCTAATATAAAAAAGGGAGTTACCTATTGTAAAATGAAGGGTTATTTAAAGTATTCAACTAGCGAAATGCCCGAAGAAAGTGCTCTACGTGCTCCTGTAATTCAAGTGATATCTAAGAAATATATATATATATCATGGGTCGCAAAGTGGCGCTCTCCAGTTCGCTTCTATTGCTCGGGATGTTTATAAAAAAAATTATTATTTATTACACTAACGATCAATAATGTCAATTCACTTACTTACAAATTCCCCTTATCATCAACATTTACATCTTTGCTATCTTGAACATCTTTCACGCTCCTTATAACATCCTTCAGCACCGCTGATAATTCTTCTGGATGCATAACAACTGAACCTCTCTTATCTATTTCCTCTCTCCTCATACCGACTTTTGACACGGATGGTCCTGGATCAATATCACCTCTGTCCTACGCATATCATAATCAGAAACGCTTAATCGGCCCTTTCGTTCTTCAATAGCTGATCCACTCTCACCAAAACACCCAACAACATATCCCTTCTCCTATCGGGAATAGATACTGACAAAGACATATTAAGTATAGGCACAACTTTGCTAGGAGCGCAATGCCATGCATCGACATTACTTGTATATTTCTTAGATATCACTTGAATTACAAGAGCATGTAGAGCACTTTCTTCGGGCATTTCGCTGGTAGAATACTTCAAATAACCCTTCATTTTACAATAGGTAACTCCCCTTTTTATATTAGAATCCTCCCGCCGATACTTAACAAGCCTTGAGACGTTTTTATCATGGACAGAACAATAACCGTTACCATAATATATCAACTCACATTGACAATCAACAGGAAAGACAAAATAGGCTTGTAATGTGTCGCTGCTATATTTACCCTAACCAAACCAGAAGCATTAGGGGCACACGAGCGAATATTTGATCATTATCTTATCAACCTTAATACTTTTGTTACCAAATTTCAACCTCATATGTGAAAATAAATTGGGGAGTGCAAGTTCTATAGAACTATATTCACTAGAATATACCCCCTCCACAACACCGGTTTTGATATCTTCCACATCCATTGACCTACCAACACACATTAATATAATCATATAACCTATGTGAAAGAAATGGACACTATTAAACTGTCCCACAATATGTGAAAGAAATGGACACTATTAAAATGTCCCATAATATTTGAAAAATATAAATATACATTAAACAGTTTTAAAATACATCTGACATCTCAAAGTATATCTGCATGCTTTATCACTAACAGTTGCTGACACTAAGTATAGAGCCCCTTTTGTATACTACCAACGTTTCCTAATAATGTATCATTGTAATCAGTCCACATATCTACTGGCACGTAACGATCAATAGTCTATTGGGTGCTCTATACGTAGGTTCTCCATCTTTGTGATTTTCAGATGCTACACGTATGTATGTTGGTTCGTGAGTAGAGAAGAGAGACCAGATATGCTCAAGAACGAATAAGGGGATAAGAGGACATTTAAGATATGTTAGGAATAAATATTTTCCAGCAACTCTGAATTTTTTGGTTTGAGAAAGAGGCCTCATGTTTTGAAAGTGATACAATTAGGTCCGTGAAGAATGGATAATTGCAAAGAAGGGTTTATCCACAAAATTGCATGCTCTTATACTAAGGTGTGGATTTGTGGATTAGGCATATTTCTATGGAAAACCTTATATAATATTACTAAGGTTTTCCACTGTCCACAAATGGATGTGGATTTTTCAATGTTGAAGTGTCGGCAACCGTTAGATTAAAGTAATTTTCACTTGTATGGACCAGATTGAATCTCAGTGGTAATAATTGGTTTTGGCGGGAAAATTATTTGATTTGAAATAAAGTAGAACACGTGGTAGATTCTTGTGGAAGTACTTGGGCAACAAGGCATGCATTATTTCTATATAAAGCTTTGGATGTGATGGGGGTTGTCAGATCGACATGTTATTTGAATTGGAGGGTATTGTAGAAGAAAGGAAAAGTCAGTATCTTTATATTTCTCTTCTTTTTATTGTCGTTTTTATTGATAGGGGTAGTCTACAATGTTGTACTCTCTAGAAGATTATCCCACGAATTACGGGCAATTCGTTCAAATGTGTGTAGATCGCTTTTGACGTGGCAAATCAGAGAGTGGGAAGGTCGTGGTCAGTTAGTTCCGGCGAAGTTTGTTCAATTGTGCGCGGAAGAGAGGGAGTTGATAAGCCGGTTAAGAAGGTTGAACATAAGGGTTAGTCGAGGTAAAAGAAATTTGAGGGCTTTTCGTGTTAGGTCCGTAGAGTTATATATAAGAATGGTAGGAGGCAGTCAGAGCTTCAATCGAACGCCAATGGTATACCTGTTGGTTTAAATCTAGGTCCCAAGATCATACAAGCCATGAAAACATGCGTGAATACACCAACGGAGATAGCGGAATACTCACATCGATCGGTTGAGTCGATTTGGAGACGAACGAAGGCCAAAAACTCACTGCCAAGGACGCCCAAGCTGTGCAGTCCACTGCCTCCAAAAACAGAAATTTGAGATGCGAAACGGAGCTCTTAGCTTCGTCGGACGGATCCCGGCTCATGGGCGAACCTCCCTACCACCTTCGCAAGACTCGTAAGTGTGCTAGCACTTGAATTTTCACCATGAAAACCCACTTTGCTTCCCTAAAGTCACGCCATTTCTGGTTCAAAACCAGTGAAGAAATTGGCTGTTATTGGCGTGAGAGAGTGAGAGAGAATTGAGAGAGATGAAAGATGTGTATTATTTGTAAAATGTGTAAAGACTTTTACTTATATATTTTCCAAAAATATATAACAATTACCATTTGTTTTTCTTTTCCAAAAATCAAAAAAAAAGGTAATAAAGTCTCACACCATACTACATCAACTATTCCAACAACTACCATCACTCAAAGTGACTAGTTGTCTTTTCAATCAATCAATCAATCACATCAATCAATCACATCACTCAAAGTGACATTTGATTTGACGCTTGATGTGACGAATGATTTGACGCTTGATGCGACTTGCGTTGCCGCACTCGAATTCGAAATACGAATGCGCTCGCAATCACACTCGGGCTCGGGTTCGCTAATTCCAAATAAGGATTTTTCCGTCGCGTCGTAATTAGATGATTACGCCTAGCGAATCACTATTCACGTCGCTAACGAATTAATTCTAAATTAATTCGTTCGCCCGAATTAAAATCTAATTTTAATTCCGCGTCGAAATCTAATTTCGTTTAATATATCGAATATATTAATTTAATCGATTAATTCCAAATTAATCGTTATCTCTCTCTAGACGATATTTTATCCTAGATAAAATATCTCCGTAATTAATCCTAGATTAATTTTCTCTCTCTTCTATATAATCCCAGATTATTCAAGAGTGCGAGTTGTACGTCATGGTGGATTATCGGGAAGCGACCCATGAGATCTCCGGATAAGTTGCAGCAGTAAATACGGTCGTCGGAGTATCCGAATCACGTACGTTACCAAGTACTACGTTCTACCAATTTACGAGACAAGGTCGACTCCTAGCAAAGCACCAAGTCTACCCAATTCTCCGGACATATCCATCTAGAATATTAAGATCTGTATCAAGCGTAGTATACGATTGTATTGTGTATATCGGCCCGTATCGGATAGTCACGTGCTAGGTTGGGGCTGGATAAGTGTCTGCCCCGTACGAAGCACATGTCGGATGTCTGGTAACTAGTCTCTATAATCGGATATACATGACCTTATCATAATATCCTGATGGCCGCGCAGCACTTAAGAGCACTAATACCGTATCCTGCGTGACATCATCTCCACTATGACTGGAGTGATATTTCCGTCTTGACATCACATCCAATACACTACGATTCTCAATATACCCGGCATTGGCGTACACAGAACCGGTTAGAGTCCTAGACGACCTCAACTAAAGTTATCGATTGTCGTAAGCATTAGCGATGTAAGTCTCAGGTTAAGACTATACACACCTACCTTGATTTCGGCCTCCCATAGACACATATTCATAATACCAATGGGATTCCGAGGGGTCTATCCAGAGCGAAGAAGCTGTTCCCGTACCATCGGTGAAACACGACCTCCTATCGCACTTGCATAAGCATCCAATACTTATATATATGAGAACTATGCCGTTGTGCCCTCACAACGCACACAAGTGCAATACTAGCCTATTCCGCATTATCGATGTCCAGTCTCGATAATACTCCGGCTAGAGATATTTAATGATTAATCCTTCGGGGACTGATACTGTCTCATTCATTCTCAGTCCAGGAACTAATCATAGGAACCTCTCTTCATTATAATATCTAAGGTGATCTAATCACAAATGAGGAGAGTGCAATTCCTTGTCACATAGTTAATTTGCTACAACAACACAATGATCTGTGCAAATAGTGACGCTATGGGTCATTTTGTCCAACAATACGGAAAAAAAAGATGACTCAGGGAACGAGTGGTAGTGGTTATAGACGTAGTTATCGGAAGGGGAAACATAAATGATAAAAGTCCATATGATTAGTTTCAGATTGATAAGATGTGAGACAGTATCTCCATGAAGGTTTAATCATTAAAACATCTTTAGTCGTAGTATTGTCGAGATTGGACATGATTAATGCGGAATAGACTAGTATTACACTTGTGCGTGTTATGGGAGCATAACAGCATAGTTCTCATATATTTGGGTATTGGATACTCATGCAAGTGTAATAGGAGGTTGTGTTTACCGATGCTATGGAAACAGCTCGCTCTGGATAGACCCCTCGGAATCTCATTGGTAGTATGACTGTGTGTCTATGGGAGTCTGAATCAGGGTAGGTGTATTGGTATTAACCTGAGACTTGCACCGCTAATACTTGCGACAATCAATATACTTTGGTTTTGGTCGTCCAGGGCTTTAACAGGTTCTGTGTACGCCTCTTCTGGGTATATTGAGAATCATAGTGTATTGGGTGTGATGTCAAGATGGAAGTATCACTCCAGTCATAGTGGAGATGATGGTCACGTAGGATACGGAACTGGTGCTTATATGCTGCAGCTATCGGGATAATATGACTAGGTCTTGTTTATCCGATTATAGAGACTAGTTACCAGAGATCCGATATGTGCTTCGTACGGGGCAGACACAATTCCAGCCCCAGGCCTAGCACGTGACATCTGATACTGGATCGCAATACGCAATACTCCGTATACTACGCCTGATATAGATTACATATTCCTTTAAGAATATTTCTTGAGAATTGGGTAGGCACGGTGCTTTGCTAGAAGCCAACCATGTCTCGTAAATCGGTAAAAATGTAGTACTAGGTACATACATATTCGGATAGTCCGACAACCGGATTTACTGCCAACATATATGGGATCTCTTGGGTCGCTTCCCGAAGATTCACTGTTGACATATGACTCGCACATAATTAATCTAGGATTAATTATAAGAGAGAGAAAATTAATCTAGGATTAATTACGGAGATATTTCATCTGGGATAAAATATTATTTAAAGAGACAGAACGATTAATTTGGAATTAATCGATAAAATAATAAATTCGATATATTATACGAAATTAGATTTGGATGCGGAATTAAAATTAGATTTTAATTCGGGCTAACGAGTTAATTTAGAATTAATTCGCTAGCGACGAGAATAGTAATTTTGCTAGGCATAATTATTTAATTAAATTTGATTTAATTACGTCGCAATGGAAAATTCATTAATTCGAAATTAGCGAACCCGAGCCCGGGAGTGTTTGCGGGCCCACTCGCATTTCGAATCAAGTGGGGCCCACAAGTCACATCACGCGTCACATCATTAGTCATTCTTGTGATGGAAGTCACATCAACTTTGAGTAATGTGATGGATGTCACTTTTGTGAGTGATGTGAGTTGTTGGAAGGCTTTAATGCCTTGTACCTTTTTTGAATTTGGTAATTTGATTTTTTGTATTTGATTTTTTAAATCAAAATACACAAAAACACAACTTCATCTCCTCTCTCTCTCTCTCTTCCTCCAACTCACGGTAATTGTGCCAATTTTCTCTCTTATTCTCTCCTTGGCCGAGAGACAAAAGAAGAAAATGGAAGATTTGTTGCAAGTTTTTCATGGTGCTAGCACACACAAGGGGTCATTCAAAGGTGATAGGGAAACCCATTCATGAGCATGGAATCCATTCACAAAGCTTGGAGCTTGGAGCACACAATGGATGCTGTTGGGTTTCTATTAAGTCATAAGGATCATTTTCAAGCATCAAACATATGTGAATACATCAAGAAATATGGCGAAAACATACTTACATTATTCGGTTTGCGATGCGATGAACACAAACCCTTTGCTCCCTTGAAGCTCTTGGCTTCCTCCCTTTGGTATGCTCCATTTCGGTCAAGCTCCATGGATGGATCTCCAAGCTCCAAGCTTTAACAAATGGTGATTCTATGCTCATGTGTTCGGTTTCCCTATCACCTTGGGATGACTCTTTATGTGCTAGCAATGGATTGATTTGCTACAAATCTTTCCTTGTTCTTGATCCATTCGGCCAAGCCAAATGGAAGAGAAGAATGATGGCCATTCGGCCAAGGGAGAGGTAAAGAGATTCGGCCAAAGGCCTTGGGAGAGAAAAGAATGTGTTTTGTTTTCTAACAACATAATGAAAAAGCTTTACAAAATTTGGTATATCATTTCCAAAAGTCAAAACCAAATTTTGGAGCCAAAAATCTCATTAAATGCTCACAACCACTTCTTTCATGAATAGTGACTGCATGTCAATCACTTCAAAGTGACAAGACATCAATCACTTGAATGATGTGCGATGTGATGTGACGCGTGATGTGACTTGTGGCCGCACTTGATTTCAAAATGCGAGTACGAAGCATATAAGAGAACATGACCTAGTCATAATATCCCGATAGCTGCAGTATATAAGAGAACGAGTTCCGTATCCTACGTGATCATCATGTCCACTATTACTGGAGTGATACTTCCATCTCGACATCACACCCAATACACTACGATTCTCAATATACCCAGCAGAGGCGTACACAGAACCTGTTAAAGCCCTGGACGACCTAAAACCAAAATATATTGATTGTCGCAAGTATTAGCGGTGCAAGTCTCAAGTTAAGACCAAATACACCTACCCTGATTCGGACTTCCATAGACATATAGTAATACTACCAATGGAATTCTGAGGGGTCTATCCAGAGCGAAGCTGTTTTCCGTACCATCGGTAAAACACAACCTCATACTACACTTGCATGAGTATCCTATACCCAAATATATGAGAACTATGCCGTTATGCTCCCACAACGCGCACAAGTGTAATACTAGTCTATTCCGCATTATCGATGTCCAATCTCGATAATACTACGACTAGGGATATTTAATGATTAAACCTTCGTGGATTGATACTGTCTCATATCATCTCAATCCGGAACTAATCATATGGACCTTCTATCATTTATATATCTTGGTGATCTAATCACAAATGATAAAAAAGCAATTTCCTTTGTCACATAGTTAATTTGTACAAAAACACCATGATCTGTACAAATAGTGACGCTATGGGTCATAACTGTCCAACAGAGGCTTGGCCGAATACATCAACCATGGAAGAAAAGTTTTTTGTTCATCGCATCCAAAAGCCGATCAAAATGAGTATTTCCATAACTTTACTTTGTTGTATTCGCACTTTTCATTGCTTAATATGATCTTGGTTTGACCTACAAAACCCAACAATGGTATCAAGAGCCTTGATTAAGCATGAAATTAATTTAGGGTAAAATTTGGGTAAAATTGATTTGAGCGTGATTTGATGAAATTGTTTGATTGAGTATGCTTGAATGATGATAACTTAGAGTTATGCATGATCAATTTGATGAAAATTGAATTGGATTATTTTTTTCCCCAATTTTTGGCTTGGCCGAATGTGACTAAATGCCCTAAAGTCATGGTAATTTTATTTTTTGATCATTGGATGAGTTGAAAGACTTGGGAAATGTTGATTTGAGATTCAATTGGATTGAAATCGAAATTGGACATTAAAACCCCAAATTGTCGTGAGCTATATAGCATGGAAATTATATGATTTTTTGATTCAGTAATGTTGGACATGTGTTGATGATGAAAGCATGATTAATTAGTGTAATTGGTATTTTGGAAATGTTAATTTGACTAATTAATTATGGCTAATACACTTGAAATAATTTAATTGTGATATTTGGAATATTGTGATTAAATTGGATGGGCTAAATTTGGAATTGGGCTTATAAAGTTGTATTTGGACTTAATGGGCTTGGTTGGGCCAAGTTTGATTTAGGTTAATTAGTTGGATCCAATTGGGCCCAAAACCATATCCATAAAGTCCAAATATAATAAAATGGGCCTTTAAAATTTTAATTGGGCCTAATGTGCCTAAATTGATTTTTGGCAAAGAGTGATTCCTTATTGGGCTTTGGTTGTCAAAGTCCATGCCTTATAAATTAATTGAAAGCCCATTGGACTTTAATTAAATTGACATTGGATGTTAATTGGGCTTTGAGACCCGTAATAATTGGATTTAGAATCTAAGTCGCAAAGGCTCATTAATAAAGTGTAATTATTTAATTTGAATTAAATAAAGAATTAGTATTGAATAAAATTAAATTGGATTTAATATTGTAGTTTGATATAATTCATGAAATCGTACTTTGAGTACTTATTCTTAACGAGTTGGACTCGCGCAAATCAAATCGTTGTTTGAACATTGGATGATCATTAATTTCAGATTAATTAATTGGATTAGATTGATTGATAACATGCTTTGTGTGAATACATGGATGTGTGATGTATGAATAATGCATATCATATGGATATTAGATGGGTGAGGGCAATTTTGGAAATTGTTGTAATAAATTTAGAATTTATTAAATTGGACCTGCGTGTCCAGCCTATTACCTCTTGATTCTTTGTATTTATCTTCTCACCTATTCCCCTCAATGTAAATGAGGTTTCTTTAGAAGTGTTATGTAATTGGGTAGAAGTAAGATTTGTGCTAGCGGGAGAGAGGAAAGTGAGAGATTTGTTCTAGGAACAAGTTGTTTTAAATATCCATCCGCATATCATTATAATTTATTTATTTACCGCGCCTTATTATGCTTTTAGAATGCATGTTTAAGGGTGTATGATGAGACCTAATAAAAGATAATTAATTGGTTGCCAATTACGCGAAAAACCCTCAACAAATATTAAGCGTTTTTCCTTCCATTGAGTGATTGATTCTCAAGATCCAAGATTGGCACTGGTTTGTTGGCCAAAGTCAAGACCTTTGTCCATTGCGGATGTGTTTGAATCATGAAGGCTTTGTTCCATATCGCATGTCTTGTCCAAGTTGTGATTTTTTGGCCAAAGTCAAGATCACTTCTTGTCCATCGACATCAGTTACGAAGCTTTCCAAGGTCAATGGGTCCCGCTTAACTAGAATCATTAAGTTTGTTGTGCCAAAGCCAAGGCTTAGTTAATTCAGAGGAAAAAATGTTAGGCAATATATCAGATATATTGGCATATATTAGATATGTGTTTCGGACTTGGATGTCCACCTACTGGATCTAGGAATTGGATGAGATCCAATTGATCTTAGAGATCTACCTAGTTAAATATCATACAGCTTGTTGGCCAAAGTCAAGGTTGTGTGTTATTTAACGGGATCCTAGCCCACTAGGAAACAAGTCTTCCCGAGTACTCAACAGAGGGTTAGAGGCTCGCCGAAAAATAGTGGGAGACAAGTATTAATTTTTCAAATTCGTTTAGATACTTGCCAATACGCGCTCATTTCAATTTTTCGTCATTAATTTAAATATTTATTAGTTGGAATAATATTTAATCGTTGTTTTAATTAAACAGTTGGACTGTATTCAAACTACTTCAATTATAGTTGATTATATAATTGGATTATAGTAATCAATATATTTGAATTTAACCAATCAAATTATAGTTGATTATATAGTTAGACTATAGTAATCATTGTAATCAATAGTACCCGAAATCGTTGATTGGATAGTTGGACTATAGCAATCAAGATAACTGAAAGATTAGTGTTTAAAACATAATCCTGGGTGAAAATGTTTTTAAGCGGCTTTAATTTTCAAATTGGGAATAAAACCTCAGGATAGTCCTGAGAAATGAGGAGTTACTTTATTTGATAAAGAAACATCTCGGGCCTAAGCCCGGAGTTGAGCAAATAGTTGAACATGATCTTTGGAAGATTCATATGATGATAACTTCAGTGCTCAATCCTTTATACTTTATGCAATGACTCTTTAATTCCGTCGTCAAAATTAAGGATTAGATCCTTGTACCATGATGATGAAATTAAAGATCTTCATAGATCTATTCTTAGATCTTAGAAGTACAAATTTCAAAAGAAGCTCTTTTCGCTCGTGTATGTCAGAGGGTACATCTGTCGAGCACTAGGTGTCGCAGATGATTGCTGACATCGATCAGCTAGGTTAGCTGGGCTTTACCTACGTGGCTGAGACTACCAAAGATTTGATCTTACAGTCTCTACCCGAATGCTGGGGTAGGTTCATTGTGAATCAAGAGTAAACTCTTGGAGAGTTGATGGCTATGCTCTAGGAGGCAGAGCCAGAGCTTCCAAAATGGGCAAAGGCAAAATCATCACAGTCTTCTGGGAAGACAAATGACATATCCCAAAATGTCTGCCTAAACTGTGGCAAATGGGGTCACTGGATATGTGACTGCCGTATGGACAAGGCAGACATGAAGGAAATGAAGAGGGGCAAGGCTCCGGCTTCAAGTATGTTTGTCATAAACATGTTCACTATTAGTTTCAAAATTGGATTTTGATACTAGATGTGGTACATAAATATGTACTATTGTGCAGAATCTGCTGATAAGTAGGAGACTAAATTCAGTTGAGATTTAGCTGCGAGTCGGAAACGGGACGAGAGTCGCTGTTTTAACCGTAGAAACCTAAGTTTAGGAACTACCCTTCGGGTATATACTTAAATTAGGAAACTGTTATAATGCAACTAGTTTGGCTAGAAACGTTATCTCTATCTAAGTTTAATCCTTTGCGGATATACGTTTATATCCTAGAACACTAAAGTGTTTTATTTTATAAAGATGATATTGAGATAAACACATTAGATGTGAATAACTGTATTTATATTTTGAATATAAAAGAAGCTCAAACGGATAACATGACAAACAAATAGCTCAAACTGATTTAATCAGATGAGACTTATTTGTGGCATTGTTGTATGTGACACATTAACAAGACTCGTATATCCACACTTTTGAAGAGTGGATACTAGGACGAATTTGATTCTATTCAAATGATGTCTAAGAATCTAAATTATTAGGCAAAGTGCCTAATACACCTTTTACTTGGTAAAAGTGTAAGTGCCACTGATGTGTTAGCCCTCGTTCATAGTGACGTAAGTGGGCCCATATCTAGCTAGGCTAGAGGTGGATATGAACACTTCATAACCTTTACGGATGTGGCATCGCGTTATGGTTATGTGTTTCTTTTGAAACACGAATCAGAAACTTTTGATAAATTCAAAGAGTTTCGACACGAAGTAGACAGACAGATCGGCTAAAGTATTAAACCGTCCTGGTTAGACCATGGTGGAAAATACTTAAGCAATAAGTTTCTCGAATACTTGAAAGAGTATAGTATTCTTTCATAGTCGACTCCTCCCGGAACACCTCAATTTGAGCGGTGTGTCCGAACGGAGAAACCAAATTTTGTTAGACATGATAAGGTTAATTATGAGTCGCTCTGAGCTACCATTTTCCTTCAAGGGATATGCATTAAACAGTGCAATACTTATTTTGAATAAGGTTCCATGAAAAATTTGTTTGACAGACTTCATATTAGATATGAATAGGAAAGAAACATGGTTTTCTCATTCCTGAAGATTTGGGTATACTAGGCATATGCTTGGATGATTCCAAACTAGAACCCAAATCGGATAAGTGCCTAAATTGTAGGTTATCCTAGGGTAACCAAATTATAGTACTTATACATCTCACAAGAGAACAATGTAATTGTTGCTCTCCATGCGGTTTTCCTAAGAGGAATACCTATATGCAGTGGTAAGTGGGAGGAAAGTAAAACTCGATAAAAATTGGAGTAATACTGTTCCAGACACTGATTCCTTAACGGAACACAAACAGTTCATCAGGGATGAAACTGTACCACAATCTTCGAATACACAAGAACCACGTAAGTCGGGGAGAGTTAGAAAATAACCTGGGAGGTATGGGTTTCTGATCTCACCTCATGAAGATGTCAATCTCATTGATGAAGATAAACCGACTACGTATGATGAAGTGATACAAGATATCGACTCCCTATTATGGCAAAGTTCCATGATGTCCGAAATGGATTCCATGTATATCAACCGAGTTTGGACACTGGTTGTTGTACCAGAAGGCATTGTGCCTATTGGTACAATATAAGTCTTCAAGGAAGACATACATGGATGGCAACATACCAACGTACTAAGCTAGGCTTGTAGCGAAAAGGTATCGTTATCAACATTGTGTCGATTACGATGAAACCTTTTACCTGTTGCTATGGTTAAATCTATTTGGATAATGCTTGCTAATGCTGCATGTTTCATTTATGAAATATGGCAGCTGAACGTCAAAATCGCTTTCCTTAAACGGAAACCTTTTGGAGGATGTTTACAACATCCTGACGGTTCTTTCGTACCTAAACAAGCAAACAAGCTTTGCAAGTTAAATAGATCCATTTATGGATTGGAGCAAGCATTACGTTCTTGGAAATATCGTTTTGATGTAATCATAATGGTATATGATTTAATTCAAAATGAAAATAATTTTTGTGTATATAAGGAGGTTAGTGGGAGCGCACTGACAATGATTGTCCTAAATAATGATGATATATCATTTCTTGGAAATGACATTCCCATAATACGATCGGTGAAAGCTCGGCTTTCATGAAAATTCTCCGTAGAATACTTGGGAGAGACAACCTTTATTCTAGGAATAAGGATTTACTGGGATAGATCTAAAAGTTGTTGGAACTCTCTGAGTACTTTTACATTGAAATAAATGTACGCGACCTGGTGTCTCATATACTTTGAGCATATGAAGTCACAATCAGGCCGATCCAGGTGATAGTCACTGGATTGATGTTAAGAACATCCTTAAGTATCTTAGATGAACTAAAGATGCTTTCTTAAGGTATGGAGAAGGAGAACTTGAAGTGACTGGGTTCACCGCTGCAAGTTTCCAAACCGACAATAACGACTATAAGTCGTAATAAAGGTACTATATAGTTTGAATAACAGAACAGTGAGCTGGAAATCTTCCATGCAAGACACTGTTACCAAATAAACAACAGAAGCGGAATATTACTGCAACTGAGGCAACAATAGAAGCCATTTGGATCTATAATAATCCTAATTGGATTAGGAGTAGTTCTGTTAGCAGCTTAGCTAGGATACAACACAGGCTAAAGAATTAATGGTCTCATCAACGATCCAAATATATACTTCAACTATTCATCTGATTCATTCGGATCATACATCGTGGCGATGTGATGATCGAATAAATCGCATCAGATGATAACTTTGCAAATCCTCTGACGAAAGCATTTTTCCCAGTAGAAGTTTGAGCGACCCGTACGTAGTTCAAGTGTAGGACACTTGAGTGATTAGCTATAGGCCAAGTGGGAGATTGTTGGACAATTATGACCCATAGCATCACTATTTGTACAGAACATGGTGTTGTTGTACAAATTAACTATGTGACAAAGGAAATTGCTCTTTTATCAATTGTAATTGGATTACCAAGATACATAAATGATAAAATACCATATGATTAGTTCCGGAATGATAAGATATGAGACAATATCAATCCGTGAAGGTGTAATCATTAAAACATCCATAGTCGTAGTATTATCAGATTGGACATCGATAATGCGGAATAGACTAGTATTACATTTGTGTGTGTTATAGGAGCATAACGGCATAGTTCTCATATATTGGGGTATTGGATACTCATGCAAGTGTAATAGGAGGTTGTGTTTACCGATGGTACGGAAACAGCTTCGCTCTGGATAGACCACTCGGAATCCCATTAGTAGTATGACTGTGTGTCTATGGGAGTCCGAATCAGGGTAGGTGTATTTGGTCTTAACCTGAGACTTGCACCGCTAATACTTGCGACAATCAATATACTTTGGTTTTGGTCGTCCAGGGCTTTAACAGGTTCTGTGTACGCCTCTTCTGGGTATATTGAGAATCATAGTGTATTGGGTGTGATGTCAAGATGGAAGTATCACTCCAATCATAGTGGAGATGATGGTCACGTAGGATACGGAACTGGTGCTCTTATATGCTGTAGCTATCGGGATAATATAACTAGGTCATGTTTATCCAATTATAGAGACTAGTTACTAGAGATCCGATATGTGCTTCGTACGGGGCAAACACAATTCCAGCCCCAGGCCTAGCACGTGACATCTGATACTAGATCGTAATACGCAATACTTCGTATACTACGCCTGATATAGATCACATATTCCTGTAAGGATATTTCTGGAGAATTGGGTAGGCACGGTGCTTTGCTAGAAGCCAACCATGTCTCGTAAATCTGTAAAAACGTAGTACTAGGTACGTACGTATTCGGATAGTCCGATGACCGGATTTACTGCCAACATATCTGGGGATCTCATGGGTCGCTTCCCAAAGATTCACCGATGACGTATGACTCGCACATAATTAATCTAGGATTAATTATAAGAGAGAGAAAATTAATCTAGGATTAATTACGGAGATATTTTATCTGGGATAAAATATTATTTAAAGAGAGAGAACGATTAATTTGGAATTAATCGATAAAATAATATATTCGATATATTATACGAAATTAGATTTCGATGCGGAATTAAAATTAGATTTTAATTCGGGCGAACGAGTTAATTTAGAATTAATTCACTAGCGATGAGAATAGTAATTTTGCTAGGCATAATTATTTAATTAAATTTGATTTAATTAAGTCGCAACGGAAAATTTGTTAATTTAGAATTAGCGAACCCGAGTCTGGGAGTGTTTGCGGGCCCACTCGTATTTCGAATCAAGTGGGGCCCACAAGTCACATCACGCGTCACATCATTAGTCATTCTTGTGATGGAAGTCACATCAACTTTGAGTGATGTGATGGATGTCACTTTTGTGAGTGATGTGAGTTGTTGGAAGGCTTTAATGCCTTGTACCTTTTTTGAATTTGGTAATTTGATAATTGCGTTGGGTCTCCGTCTCTGGCAGGGATAACCGGATTTCCAAGTTGGAAGGTAGTGTAGGTGCAGTGGTTTGGTGTGGCTGTGTCGAGTCAGTACCATGGGAGGAGCTGGCTAATTGAGTTGGATCCGCCTCGTGGTTAGTGTCATCATCCCTTGTTTGGTAACGGGCCAGAATGCCCGCATCGATTGGGGCTTGAGCATGAAGTATTTCTTCGCCCTTTTCCCAGATAACTCCTACTTTGTGGCACAGGTCGGTGATGAGTGAAAGGTGAGGGAGGCCACGTGTGGTAGTGTTCCTCACCGTAGTAAGAATGGAATCCTGAATAAGCCGACCTACATTGATGGATTTTCCAGATATAATAGCATATGTTAACGCTGCATGGTCCGTGGTGACCTGAGATGTGTGACTGGTCGGCAAGAGCTTGGCAGACACGAAGTAAAACCAAGCTTTAGCATACTTCTCCAAGTGACTCTTGTTGAAATGCACATGATAGCCTTGACTAGTTTTCCAACTAGCTCCCGCGTCACATAATACGGCAATGATTGTGTCATAGTTAAGAGCGGTGGCAAGGTAAGTTATGAATTCATCATCTTCAATGTCAGGTAGGTTGTAATGTGTATTGATGGTGCGTTGATCGAATGGGACCATTTTGCCGCGAACTAGCACCGTCATGTTTTCATGTCGCACCTTGAGATTTGCGTAGAATTCGCGGACAATGGGTATCACAACATCAGCTAGAGGTTGAGTGAATGATTGCCATCCTCTGCTCTGAATGATATCGGAAATGTCGGGGTCATGGGTATTAGAGACTCGTATACCCCGTTCGCGAATAAATTTCTTCGATAGAAGCTCAGTATAATTATGGTAAGCTTCGTCATTCCAAAAATGAGTTGGATCATAGGATAGCACTGGGGTAGGCCGTCGTCTCTTTGGGGCCATGGGAGCACTTGTTGTGATATGGCAGGGAGTAGATGGGGGTCACTAGTTGAAAGCTTAAGGATTTCTCTTGGAGGCAATTTATCAAACAGTTGGTGGGCAAGGTTGAGATTGGCTGAGAATAAGTTGAGTTGATGCTGCCAAAATGCCCACAATTACAAACAAAAGCAACGCAAATTTATCTTAAAGAGAAGATGAATTAAAGAGCTAACAAATTGGTGGTTGAGTGTGGGTTGGGAAGGTTGCGGTGTGCTGAAGGCATAGGGAGGTGTTGTGTGGCAGTTAAGTGCGTAAGGGGTGTGATGGGGATCAGGCGCTGAGGCGCCCAATATATACGCCCAGGGCAGGTGCTGTGGCGTCTAATCCTCGGCTCCTTGTATTGGATATTGGCGCCGCGACGCCTGAAGGTTTTTTTTTTTTTTTTTTTTAAATAATGGGCTGCCTCCCAATGAGCGCTTGTTTTATTGTCTTCAGCCAGACAGAAAGCCCTTATTTATTTTGGATCAGTGATGATAAGATGGTCTTTCGAACGCGCTTCGGTGCCGTAATAGTGCTTCAAACGCTGACCATTGACTTTGAATACCGAACCATCCTTACACTGTACTTCAATTGCACCATAGGGGAATACTTCCTTTACGGTAAACGGGCTGGACCATCTCGATTTTAGTTTCCCAGGAAACATTTTTAGACGCGAATTAAATAACAGTACTTGTTGGCCAGATTGAAATTCTCGCTGAAGTATTTATTTATCGTGCCATTGTTTTGTTCGAGCTTTGTAGATCTTGGCATTTTCGTATGCATCATTACAGAATTCCATCATTTCATTTAGTTGAAGAAGGCGGTGCTCTCCTGTTACTTTGGGATCGAAGTTTAACTTTTTCATAGCCCAGAAGGCATGATGTTCAAGTTCAATTGGCAAGTGACATGCTTTTCCAAATACTAGTCGGTATGGTGACATCCCAATAGGTGTTTTGAAAGCCATTCGATATGCCCATAGGGCGTCATCGAGTTTTTGAGCCCAATCTTTTCGGTTTGTGTTTACCGTTTAATCCAGAATTTGTTTGATCTCCCGATTCGAAGTTTCGGCCTGGCCATTTTTTTGTGGGTGATATCCCAACGCGACTTTATGCTTCACACCATATTTGGCAAGAAGAGTGTTGAAAAGTCTATTACAAAAATGTGTGCCTTTATCGCTCAAAATGGCTCTGGGGGTGCCAAACCTGGTAAAGATGTATTTCAGACAAACTTAATGACAACTTTCGCATCATTGGTAGTTGTGGCGATGGCTTCCACCCATTTGGATACGTAGTCAACTGCTAGTATAATATATGTTTGGCCAAATGAAGGAGGAAATGGCCCCATAAAGTCAATTCCCCAGACATTAAAGAGCTCAACCTCTTGAATAGTGTTCAAAGGCATTTCATGACGCCTTGAAATATTTCCCAGTCGTTGCCAATGATCACATGTTTTGACCAGTTGGTAGCTATCTCGGAATAATGTGGGCCAAAAGAATCCAGATTGAAGTACTTTGGCTGCGGTTCGTGTTGCTCAAAAGTGTCCTCCATAAGGTGCAGCATGGCATTGGTCAAGTATTTCGTGAGTTTCCTCATCGGGAACGCATCTACGAATTATCTGATCCGGACATCTTTTGAAAAGTAAAGGTTCATCCCAGATGTAAAATTTTACATCATGAATGAATTTCTTCTTTTGTTGGTATGTAATGTCCGGTGGTAGTTCTCCACACGCTAAGTAGTTTGCATAATCAGCAAACCACGGAACTCTGGAAAATACCTCAAAAAGTTTTTCATCTGGAAAGACCTCTTGGATAGTTCCCTCTCTGGGCTCATCAGATTCAATTCGAGATAAATGATCAGCTACCACATTCTCGCTGCCCTTCTTGTCCCTTATTTCAAGATCAAATTCTTGTAATAATAGTACCCATCGTATCAGGCGAGGTTTGGCATCCTTCTTTGCAAAAAGATAACGGATGGTTGCATAATCGGTATAGACGATTACTTTCGTCCCAATTAGATAAGACCGAAATTTATCAAATGCAAACACGACTGCCAACATTTCTTTTTCGGTGGTGGTGTAGTTTTGCTGGGCACTATCTAATGTTCTACTTGCGTAGTATATCGCTCTGAAAAGCTTGTCGCGCTTCTGACCCAAGACTGCACCGATTGCCTGATCGTTGGCGTCACATATTACTTCAAACGGTTCATCCCAATTTGGGGTTATCATGATCGGAGCAGAGATCAATGCTTGTTTGATCTTTTGAAAAGCTTGTAAACAGTTCTCATCCATCACAAAAAGAGTGTCCTTTTCTAAGAGATTGGACAATGGTTTAGCAATTTTAGAAAAGTTCAATATGAATCGCCGATAAAAACCGGCATGACCAAGGAAACTTCGAACTCCCTTGACGTTTATTGGCGGTGGGAGTTTTTCTATCACAGCTATCTTAGCTCTATCAACTTCCACCCCTTTTGAAGATATTTTGTGGCCCAACACAATGCCTTCTTGGACCATAAAATGATACTTTTCCTAATTCAACACCAGACTCTTTTCCTCACATCTTTGTAGAACTAAGGATAAATTGTGTAGACAGTGATAAAAACTTGATCCGAATACGTAGAAGTCATCCATAAAGATTTCTACAATATCTTCCACCATGTCAGAGAATATAGTCATCATACATCGTTGGAAGGTTGCAGGGGCATTACACAACCCAAATGGCATTCGTCGGAAAGAATAAGTGCCATAAGGACAGGTAAAGGTTGTCTTTTCTTGATCTTCTGGTGCTATGGCGATTTGATTATACCCCGAATAACCATCTAGGAAACAGTAATACTCAAAACCGGCCAATCGGTCTAACATTTGGTCAATGAACGGAAGGGGAAAATGGTATTTTCTGGTCGCCTTGTTAAGTTTCCTGTAGTCTATACAGACACGCCATCCAATGACAGTCCTGGTGGAAATGAGTTCATTTTGATCATTTTTTACTACGGTCATGCCTCCCTTTTTAGGTACCACTTTAACTGGTGCTACCCACGAGCTGTCAGAGATTGCATAGATAATTCCAGCCTTTAGCCATTTCAGCACTTCAGCTCTCATTGGCCGAGAGACAAAAGAAGAAAATGGAAGATTTGTTGCAAGTTTTTCATGGTGCTAGCACACACAATGGGTCATTCAAAGGTGATAGGGAAACCCATTCATGAGCATGGAATCCATTCACAAAGCTTGGAGCTTGGAGCACACAATGGAGGCTTGGCCGAATACATCAACCATGGAAGAAAAGTTTTGTGTTCATCGCATCCAAAAGCCGATCAAAGTGAGTATTTCCGCAACTTTACTTTGTTGTATTCACACTTTTAATTGCTTAATATGATCTTGGTTTGACCTAGAAACCCCAACAATGGAGTGTTTATCCCATGTGTCTGTGAAAACTCTCATGTATCATTTGTATGACTAGTATTTAGACTTGAGGTCTTTACAGTCTTGTGCATGGATCATGTGACTTTGACATTATTCCTTCCCCGATTCATAGAGTCGGTCATAAGATGTGATTGATCATTTGTTGAAACACGTGAAGATTGTGAAGATGCAACAAAGGATCACCGCTCTCTCGGATAATCTTATTTGTCATGAGATTTGTATCCCAATGTGGGAGTTGATATGTTTGATCAGAGCTTAAGATTGTGGCCACAACAGTAGAATCATGTGAGATTCTCGGTTTAACACGATTCATGATATTATCAACATCATACATTTGACTGTAAGGGTAGACATTTTCCATGTCCAAGGCCATTCAATGGGGATACAATGAGGCGAAAGACCAATCATATGGGAATCAAATACGAAATGGGTACTTATATTTCCTTCTCATTTAGGGGCCATGGCATGTTGTTAGACGTTAACCTTAGTCATTGAAATAGAACGATCATATGATAGTTATCACTGGAGGATAATTTATGTTTGATTAAACTATCACGATTCATTTCATTTCCAACTTAAGGGGAACCCAAAAGATCACACACAACAAATTCCAAAGTCAATGGTAAAGGTGCACATTATAATAATAACAACATGTTTGATTGCTGTGGGAATTGTTTATAAATGATTTCAATATGTTTGATTATTGAATAAATCATTTATAAGTTTAATCAGTGGTTTAAGGATGTTTGGATGTGGATAAAGGTATTTTGGTAAATCGAAAAATAGATTGGGCAATTAGTTCGGTCGCTGTCTAGTAGTAGTATCAAAGCATCAATTTTGTTTTGGTTCTTCTCACTCATATGAACTCGGATTTGAATGTGCCACAGTTCGTTGTAAAGCTGATATCCTAAAATTTAATGTAGGCACACATTTTGCATGACTTGGTTAAGATTTCAATTGTGAGATTGTATTTGAAGTTCAAATATTTGCACTGTCTAGAAAATAGTGAATATTGTAAATTTTATCTCAAAATTCGAAAATCAAAAGGAAGTCTTGATTAAATAAAATATAACATCATAATTAAATCTTAATCAAAGTTATTTAATGCCTAAAAATGATTCCAACAAATCAAATTCATATTTTACATGAATTGTTTTTAAAAAAAAAAAAAAACCTCATATGCTTGAAATTCTATATTTGATTAGAATTAGCATGTTAACTTTATGGTGTAATGTTGTGATATTTTATATCGTACAGCAAGTGTACGGTGTCAAGTTTTAGTATAAATCAGTGAAAGAGTGTCGAACCCACTTAGATTGTGTTAACTCGCACTAAGTACTATAATTGATAATCCTAATTTTATTTAGACGATAATTAACAAAGATTTAATTAAATAAATAAAATATAAATAATATTTAGATATGAGGAACTAATACGATAGAGATTCTGGATCCTGATTTCACCTAGCTGTCGCCTATGTATTTGTCATGCCAATTAATATTTGTTCAGTTATATTGTTTATAAGTCAAGACTCCGAAAATATCCACTCCCTCTCTCGAGTGCCGAGTGAATATATCATCAACTACAGACTTCGATATCTCTATAAAAATCTAGCAGTTAACAACTCGTTACGCTTTGTGATTCTATGTTAACGACTTCAAAGGAACATATATATTCTCTCGAACTCTATAAAATCCTAGGTCATATTCTCTAGATCTATTCAAAATATCCTCTCTCGAGTGATAGATTTCAAACATATATCATCATATTTGTGGCCAGAAAACACAAGGCATTAAACTCAAGAGAATAAAAAAAACTGAATAAAACTTCATAACAGAATCGACAATTAAAATAAAGGTTCAAGCATCAGTTACATCATTCTCCAGAATTAAGGAGTTTAGTTCATGACAATATATAAAAATAATGAAAATAAGGTCATGAATCTAATGGAAATCATTAGAGTTCTAAGAAAGAAAAAAGAAGATAAAACCTGAATTGAATCTCTTCCTCTTCGGACGTCACCGCCTTCGTCTCCTCTTGTCGCTCTTCAATCCTCCTCCTTAGATCTCTCTAAAATATGTATTTTTTGTTTTGTGCTGTGTATTAGCCTCTTCTTTTGAGTTTTGGACGAACTAATGTATTTATAATAAAGTCTTGGAGTTATTGGGTATCTTAAAACCCTAAAAATCCTATTCTGTAACGTGTAAGGTATGTATGTATGTACGCAGCACCGTGACGCCTGAGCTTGGGTGCCGCGGTGCCAAAGTCTCGGCCTTCATGTATGGTACGTGTGATTCTACCGAGGGCCCTGCGGCGCTGGTCAATTGGTGCCGCAATGCCCTTCTCTCAGGAATTTATTATGGGGTGCGTGAGGCTTACAGGCGCTGCGGTGCCTGGTCTTTGGCGCTGCGGTGCCTATGATAATTTCTTCACTGGTGCTGCGCCTTGGTCTTGTACTCCCGTGCGAGTCCGATGCTTCCGAAATTTCCCAAAACACTCGTATTTACTCCATTATTGATGTTTTAATGCTTCCTACAAACAAGACATAAAATAAACTATAAATAACATTAAATGATATGGAAACTAACAAAATAATAAGCTAAGAGTACAAGAATAAGTGGGGTATAAACCACACTTATCAAACACCCCCAAACTTAAGGTTTTGCTAGTCCCGAGCAAAAGACAAAAATAAAAAATAAATTCAAATTAACAAATAAAAATTACTAAATTAACTAAGCCACTTTCGTAGGGATCACGATTGCATTTAACGTATGCAACAAGCCATTTAAACCCCTAAGCGACCCTAGTGGATGATTTATAGTCTCGTGAGGGCTTACAGCGACGACACCCATAAACGTCATTCACACACAATAATGTAAAAAAAAAAATATAAAACAAATAAGATAGCAGCTAAAATAATCCTGATAGTTATGCATAAAATTGTCCTCAAATAGTGCTTATCAATGAAATGAGAGAACCTTCAAAGTATGCAATTGCAACTCAAATCTAAGTTCTTGAATAAATTATCTAAGCGAGACTCACAGTGTGTGTGTGTATAGGTTCATTCACTGCTTGACTCATAAGTTAGCCAACTTGATGATTTCGTTTAAAAATTGGGATCGATGGGTCAAACCAACTTAGATATCTCAAGTATGTTATGTAATTGTTTTATTTTGTGCTCAGTATGATATGATTTTTCTTTTCTTTTCTTGTCTCTTTTTGCATTTTTTTTAACCTTTTCTTTTCTTTTTTAAACTCACCTACCATTTAAGGTAGCATTTCTCCTTATGGTGGTCATAATACTCGCCCATGGGTAGCTTCACGCTTATCGGTTATAGGTGGTTTATTTTCTTTCTTTAGAGACTTTTTTTTTCTTTTATTTCTATCCATACCATACATCATAACACTAGCAAATCAAGATAGATATCTAAGAAAACGGTCATTCATCGACATGCAATTTCTTCAACTAGTCACCTTGTCAACTACTTAAGTTTTCACTGCTAAAAACCTATAATTGAGTGCTTATGAGTCAAACATAGATCAACTACTCAAGGCATCAAAATTTCACCCATAAACAAACAGTATCATCATAGCATTTATGTTTTACTATCAAAGACTGAAAATAAGAATTTTTTATATATATAAATAAATAACAAGTAAACAACATGCACACACCCCCAAACTTAAAACTTGCATTGTCCTCAATGTAAGATAAAAAATAAAGAACAAGAGTGAAGAACAACACTATAGTGCATGGAGTTGATCAAGCTCATGCTGGTTAGAATTTGGTTGCGCGGGCGTTGTGTGTCTCGTGCTACCTGCATAAATAGCATGCAAAATGAATAAATAAGCAATTAGCACACAATAAAATAAAAAATAAAAAATAAAGAAAATAATAATAAAATAAATGCAAGGGTTGCCTCCCCGCTAGCGCTAAGTTTAACGTCTTCAGCCAAACGCAACCACCCAGATGGTGGTCATGGTAGCTTCTTCTTTTGTATCCACTAGCTGATTCGACATGAAAAAGGTAGCTTGGAGCTTTATCAGTTTATCCAAATACCCCTTACTGCTGCTTGGTCATGGAGGAAGTAATCTGCCCAATCTGTGTTTCTAAGGACTTTATTGTTTCCCCGATATTTTCCATGTGTGTCTCTATATTGTCTAGCCTTGACTCATTCTTCTCAAACCTCGCTGAAGTATTAACAACAAACGTGCTTATGAAATCTTCTAAGGAAGATTTCTGCTAAGCTCTTTGATAGTCAAAACCAAATGAAGGCTGCAAGGTATTCTCTGTGTTAGCATATGATAGGTTTGGATGATAACGATTAGGCACATGATTACTTCTATGGCTGTTGAAGTTCCGATTGTTCACATAATGGACTTGCTCAATGTTCGGGTTTCCTTCAAATAACAGCCTATTTGTAGCTGCCGCTGATTCGATAGATGATACTCGTTGATTTGTCAGGGCTGCTACTTGAGTAGATAAGGTGGAAATATGAGTTGTAAGTGCCACAAGAGGGTCCACTTCATATATTCCAGCCACTTTGGTCACCGTAGCGCGTTCAATTGGCCATTGAAAATGGTTAATGTCCATTTCTTCTAATAGATTGTAGGCGTCCTCAGCTGATTTCTTAAATAGAGCTCCCCCAGCTGCTGTATCAACCACAGTCCTATTTGGACCATTCATCCCATTATAGAACAACTGAATCTGGACCCAATCTGCATAATCATGTTATGGCCATCTTCGTAGTAGATCCTTAAAGCGCTCTCATGCTTTATATAGAGTCTCAGTCTCCAACTGCTTAAATATTATGATTTCTGCCCTCAGTTGAGCTGATTTAGCTGGTGGAAAGAACATCTCAAGAAATTGCGTACCCATATCATGCCATGTCATGATACTCCCCATCTGTATTGATTGAACCCAATCCCACGCTTTATCCCGTAAAGAGAATGAGAATAAGCGTATTCTGATAGCCTCTTTACTCACACTATTCATCTTTATAGTATCTGCGATTTCCAGGAACATCCTTAAGTGCAAGTTGGGATCCTCTATAGCTGAACCCCCAAATTGATTTCTTTGTACCATGTTGATCAATGCAGGTTTTAACTCAAAATTATTGGTGTTGATTGGTTGATGGGCAATCCCATAATATGTATCATAATTGATCAGCTTGAAGTGATCTCTGATTGCCACCTAACATGGGTTGTTCTCTCTGTTTTCAGCTGCCATTACTTCTTGTTCAATTTTCTTTCTTTTCTTAGTCTCCTCGTAATTCTTTCTATTTCAGGATCAAACAGGAGCGAGTTGAGACTTTTGGATTTTCGCATTCACTGAAGCACCAAAAACCAAAAATCAATAAATAAAATAAAAACAAAATAAAATAAATATAAACTAAAAATAAAAGATAAAAATCTAAATTAAAGCTAAGATTACTTGATAGTAGTATTAATGTGAATTAAACAAACAATCCCCGGCAACGGCGCCAAAAACTTGTTGTGATATTTTATATCGTACCGCAAGTGTACGGTGTCACATTTTAGTATAAATCAGTGAAAGAGTGTCCAACCCACATGGATTGTGTTAACTCGCACTAAGTACTACAATTGATCATCCTAATTTTATTTAGACGATAATTAACAAAGATTTAATTAAATAAATAAAATATAAATAATATTTAGATAGGAGGAACTAATACGTTAGAGATTCTGGATCCTGATTTCACCTAGCTGTCGCCTATGTATTTGTCATGCCAATTAATATTTGTTCAGTTATATTGTTTATAAGTCAAGACTCCGAAAATATCCACTCCCTCTCTCGAGTGCCGAGTGAATATATCATCAACTACAGACTTCGATATCTCTATAAAAATCTAGCAGTTAACAACTCGTTACGCTTTGTGATTCTATGTTAACGACTTCAAAGGAACTTATATATATTCTCTCAAACTCTATAAAATCCTAGGTCATATTCTCTAGATCTATTCAAAATCTCCTCTCTCGAGTGATAGATTTCAAACATATATCATCATATTTTTGGCCAGCAAACACAAATCATTAAACTCAAGAGATTACAAATAAACTGAATAAAACTTCATAACAGAATCGACAATTAAAATAAAGGTTCAAGCATTAGTTACATCATTCTCCAGAATTAAGGAGTTTAGTTCATGACAATAGATAAAAACAATGAAAATAAGGTCATGAATCTAATGGAAATCATTAGAGTTTTAAGAAAGAAACAAGAAGATAAAACCCAAATTGAATCTCTTCCTCTTCAGAAGTCACTGCCTTCGTCTCCTCTTGTCCCTCTTCAATCCTCTTCATTGGATCTCTCTAAAATATGTATTTTATGTTTGTGCTGTGTATTAGCCTCCTCTTTTGAGTTTTGGATAAACTAATGTATTTATAATAAAGTCTTGGAGTTATTGGATATCTTAAAACCCTAAAATCCTATTCTGGAACGTGTCAGATACGTATGTATGTACGCAGCGCGTGGCGCTAAAGTCTCGGCCTTCATGTATGGTACGTGTGATTCTGTCGAGGGCGCTGCGACGCTGGTCAATTGGCGTCGTGGCACCCTTCTCTTAGGAATTTATTATAGGGTGCGTGAGGCTTGCAGGCGCTGCGACGCCTGGTCTTTGGCACCGTGGTGCCTGTGATAATTTCTTCACTGGTGTTGCGCCTTGGTCCTGTGCTCCCGTGCGCGTCTGATGCTTCCGAAAGTTCCCAAAACACTCGTATTTACTCCATTATTGATGCTTTAATGCTTTATACAAACAAGACATAAAATAAACTATAAATGACATTAAATGATATGGAAACTAACAAAATAATAAGTTAAGAGTACAAGAATAAGTGGGTATAAACCACACTTATCATGTAAGCATCTTGAGACTTCTAAGGAATAAAGATTGCATTACTTATCCATTAATTAATTACTTATTTCGTTATGGACTTAGAGATTTATTACCTTTTAGGGTTAATAAATTTAACCACTTGTTTTTATAATAAAAGACATTATAATAGACACAAGTGAGGTGGACAAAGAGGTTAAAAAAACTTTCCAAACTAAAGTTAATTAACCATGGATATGTCTTGACTTAGATAGTGATTTGGTGTTTTCCTTCACTCACTACTTTCTATGGCCGAAAAGAAAAGTTTTGATGAACCCTAGATGATCACTTATTCCAACCTTACCTAAAAGTTTGCTTCCCATTGTAAAGTATAGACCCAAAGGGCTTAAACCACGTTGGCAGGATTAGGCTTTACCAGACTGATCAATATCAATTTGTCCCTAAATCATACTTTGACCATGGTTTGACTTTTATGAGTCAATATCGACCCCTAGACGTGGTCTTATGACTTAGTGGCAAAGGTTGGGTATCCAGCCGAGCCGTGTCGGCCCTTCTCGGGCTCGGGCTCGAGTCGGGCTTTACCTAGGTCCAATTTTTTTAATATAAAAAATTATATATAAAATTTATTATTTAAATACAAATAAATATAATATTTTATTTATTTTATGCCCAGGCCGGGCCGGGCCGGGCCCGGTCTTTTTTAATTGAGCCCGGCTCGGGCCTGGGCCCGAACCGGGCAACTCATTTTAAAGCCCGGCTCGGGTTTTTTTTACACCGGGCCGGGCTTTTTTGCCACCTTTATCCACTATGACTAGCATAAGCTCTGACATGTTTGACTACGCTGCCCAATGATTATGGAATTATGATTTAGATCACAATTATTTGGGAACCGACGTAATTATCATATTTTAGAATAGTCAGCCCTAGTCGAAGTTATGAAATAGTGATGATGGGATCCTTACCTACGATGAATCCATTATGTTGAGGTTGATGCGATTTTCTTATAACTTTAATCCATCACCCCCCAAAACATCGTCCTCCACATACGTGAAAACCCACAAAACTGAAAATGAAAGGAGTAAATCGAATGATCAACTTAATGAGTGAACGTATAATATATCATATAACATCATGATATCATAAACATAAATAGCTACAAAGTTATAGCAAACCTAAATCTTGAGTCATACGTAAATGTATACCTATTTATCCCTAACATATCTGAGAACCTGTACATAACTGGAAACTAACAAGTGGTAACATGAGAATTACAGACAACCGAAACATGTCATGACCCTGAAACCATGACATGACCTTTACACGTCAATATGAAACTAAAAACTGTAATCCTATTTTGAAAACATCAACTTGAGAACGTAACATGTTATCACAACTGCGAATTGTAAACATGCTTTGTATGTAAACATAAACTCAACTGAAAACTGTACACTATACTGAAAATTGTATATCTTTACTGAAAATCATGCTCTTTACTGAAAACTGTATTCTTGATCTAAAAACAGTAAATATGGTCCGAACAGTGAAGATTAAACTATAATCAAGAACTGAAATCTGTAAACATGAATTATGGCTGATAAACTTGAACTTAATACTGTAAACGTGTTCTGAAAATCAAGTTCATTAAAATTGTGAACATTTTTTCATGAGAGGAAACATGAACTACATGCTTATAATAAGAAAACATGATTCATGAAAACATTAACTATAACTAAAACTATGATGCTAGGAAAGACGTCAATCTTGAATTGAAACGTAATTGGAAATCATGAACGTCATAGACTGAAAGCTATAAATAATAACTACCACTGAAGTGTAAAACATGAAATCATACACATAAACAACATGTGTACTGAATTTATGTAAACAATACTCGTATGGAACCCATTATCTATTTTGGAATAAGTTTGGGATGAGCGCCGTCTGAACGAAACCTTAACTAGTACCTCTACATGGACACATAAACTATAAATGTAACTGAAATATGGACTATAAACATGTGACGTATAACATAAACTAAGTACATGAACTCAATACATAAACTGAAGTCATAACTAAAGACATTAACTGTATCATGAGGTGTAAAACATAAATTATAATACATATACTGAAAATAACATATATTGTAAACGTAATAACTGGAAAACATAGGGAAATGAGTAACATTCACTCACTGAATTGATGTCCTAATGCTGGCATGGCTGAATGAAACTGAAGGAACTCATATGGAAAATATATCATGTGTCTAAGTACGGTTAGCATATCCAAATATAACAAACCTAAACATGCTCATGAAAGTCATGATACGTGTATTCATGTTGTCATGATAGACTAAGACACTTATTTAACATCTTAACTTATATTGAGTCGATGCTTAACTTGGGCTGAGCCACTGACACTACTACTTATGTTCATGACGTGACATGCTCGTGACATGCTAGGAATTATTTACAATGTGATCAATATTGTCACTACAAACATCTGTCAACACTATAAAGGGAAGCTCATAGTCAAACCTCCAACTAGTATACCCACACACATGTAACCCATATCGTGCTCTACAAGTCACAATCTTAATAATTCTCACATGAATCTTTCCTAGTACATGCTGATGCCATGGTAGTCATGTTTATCCATAATTTAAGGTCATGGTATGACCCAACACAAACCTACATTTTGGTCTAACCCAATTCATGCATAAATCATGTCAATAAACATATTGAGAATGACATTGGTATGATGGTATTTTTAGTACTCTATGTTGACAACATCCTGATCATTGGGAATGACATTGGTATGATGCAGGGCATTAGAGATTACCTCATGCACAAATCATGGTCTAGCGGGAGTATGGTAGTTTTTTTCGTACTCTATGTTGATAACATCCTGATCATTGGGAATGACATTGGTATGATGTAGGGTGTTAAAGATTACCTCTATAAGAATTTCTATTTGAAGGACATGGGAGAAGCTTCATATTTCTTAGGCATAGAGCTCTATAGAGATAGAGAAAGGAAGCTCATTTGGTTATCCCAATCAACGTACATAGATAAGATTTTAGAACTATATAACTTTGGTAACTGTAAGACGACAAATATACCGTTCAGACATGACATTCATCTTTCAAAGAAGACGTTTCCACAAACGGAAGATGAGAAGATTAGAATGTCTAATCAACCTTATGCTTCGTGTTTGGGTAGTATCATGTATGCCATGTTATGTACTAGGCTTGATATCAGCTTCACGGTTAGTGTAACCAGTAGATATAAGTCAAATCCAGACAATGATCATTGGATGACCATTAAATATATTTTAAAGTATCTTAAGGGTACTAAGGATAAGTTTTTTATATATGGAGGAAATGAACTGCAAGCTAATGGGTATACGGATTTGGATTTCCAATCAAATCCTGATGATAGAAAGTTTGTTAGGGTTGGTACTCGGAGCGCCAATCTGGATCGTATTTATGTCTGATTCATGAATACGAACAATACCTTGTTCCATAATATTACTTATATATGGTCACACCTCTTATTTTTTATATACGTATTCGATCTAATTACGATTAGATTGAGACTAAATCTGATTTAGTGATATGTATATATTAGACAAATACCCTAAGATTTACAATGTAGTGCGCAATTACAAACATAGTTTGTAATTGACATTGGAAAGTGTCACTATAAGTTGTATATTCTTAAATAAAGTTTATGGTCAAGATTTACTAACACGGGTCGGTTAGTAAAATCAGCTGAGACCAGTACATGTCGTATATCGAGACTTGGTCCGTGGTTTATCCCAATGAATCATGAGTATTGGGAGACTCGTATAGACATATAGGTGTTTATTTGATAAACTTTGAACAGCTCACTGAAGATTTTCTAATAGATGGTACACCAAAGTCAATAGGATTCTTCATGAGTCGAGTAGCATAGTGGTCCTTCGACTTGTGATACCATTTTGGATATATGAGACATCCTGCACACTTTGATGGTAGTCACGTCACCGATTTATTTAAACCAGACCTCCACCTGCTCATTGGGTGTAGACCCATGCTCATGATATCCTGTGAGTATCAGATAGAATCCGTCAGTCCTGTGTACAAGGCATATGTATCATGTACATATTTGTGATCTAGTAAATCCATGGCCGTTGTATACTTCGGAATCGAGTTCCGAGTGTTATTTAGAGATCTTAAATTTATAAGTCAACTATATTATACCTAAGGGATTCGACGTTCCTATCTATATCCCCGATATAATATTGATAGCCTATAATGGAGGGATTATACAAATGTAATGACCTCGACTTGCATAGTTTTGCGAGATTATCCGTGGTAGTCATAATTTACGAGTGGGTGAATTATGGACACGAAATTTGATTCCGTGACAGATAAACTTAAACTTAAAGAGTCCCACAATATGAAGTGTACTCGTTGAGCACTTGGGCAACACGTTATGAATAGTACAAATTATTCATAATATTTTATCGGATTAAATGAGTTAATTTGAATCGTTTAAGAGTTAAACGAAAAGTACATATATAAAGGGCATTTCAGTCATTTCCTAATACTTGTATTTAGTATATGATTGTATTAAATACACATTAATTAATTATCAAATAAGATATTTGACATATATCATAAATATATATATTTTGATTTTTTAAAGTAAATATGATACATATATTTAGATATTTATATTTAAGTAATTATTTAGTTATTTAATTATTAAATAATTAAGGTAGTAAAAATATAAATATCTAAGGAGATATTTAAGTTAGGAAATAATTATAGTGCATAAGTTTGACTTATTTACATTAAAGATAAAGGTTATCAAATTGAATTTGGATCCTTTATTTTGATTAAATGAAAATTATCATTTGACAAAAATAGCCCCAAGTGTTAGTTTCTATGACATGCCACAAGATCTCAAAACATGATTCTATGTGTGAATTAATCAAGTAAAGTTGCGGAATTACTTACATTGATTTGGAGAAATTTCGAAAATTCCTTGTTTGGATGAAGCTCCAAGCTTGTTGTAGGTTGTTTGTTCATTGGGTGAGTTTCCCTAACACCTCAATGACTCATCCAAGTGCTAGCTTTGAGAAATTTTTGAAGCAAAAATTTCTTCCAAGAGAGAAGAGAATCCGGCAATGGGTGGGTGGAGAGGAAGAGAGAATAGTGAGTTGTTTTCCAAAATTGGCAGGTTGTGTATTTAATGAATTTCATTTATTATGCCAACTACTTTCATCAAACTTTGACAAGTGATGTAAGTCAAGTGGTCCCACCACTTTAAAATTAAAATTTAAGTTGGCTTCTCCAATACACAACTTGCCTTGGGCCCGGGTTCGTTTAATTCCGATTAAAAAAATTTGTCGTCGCTACATAATTAAATCCAATTTAATTAAATAATTATGCCTCGTAAAATTATTACGATAGTCGCTTTCGAATTAATTCCAAATTAATTCATTCGCCCGAATTAAAATCCAATTTTAATTTCGTATTGAAATCCAATTTCAATTAATATATCCGATATATTATTTTAGCCCCAAATAATTAAATTAAATAGAAAAATCCAATTTAACTGTTAAATTTATTTTATCGATTAATTCTAAATTAATCGCGTTCTCTCTTCTATACGAATTTAATCCCAGATTAATTCTTGCCGCAATTAATCCCAGATTAGTTTTCTCTCTCATAATTAATCCCAGATTAATTCTATATGAGTCAAATGTCATTGGTAAATCTTTGGGAAGCGACCCAAGAGATTCCTGGATATGTTGGCTGTGAATACGGTTATCGGACTATCCGAACACGTGCGTACCCCGTACCACGTTCTCATAGATTTACAAGACATGGTTGGCTTCTAGCAAAGCAACGTGCCTTCCCAATTCTCCATAAATATTCATCGAGGAATATAATCTGTATCAGGCGTAGTAATACTAAGTAATGCGTAATACGATCCAGTATCGGATGTCACATGCTAGGCCTAGGGCTGGCGCTGTGTCTGCTCCGTACGAAGCATATATCGGATCCCGAGTAACTAGTCTTTGTAATCGAGAAGTCATGACCTAGTCATACTATCCCGATAGCTGCAGCTTTTAGAGTACTAGTTCCGTATCCTGTGTGACTATCATCTCCATATGACTGAAGTGATACTCCTATCTTGACATCACATCCAATACACTATGATTCTCAATAAACCCAATAGAGGCGTATACAGAACCTGTTAAAGCTCCAGACGACCAATAACAAAGTAAACTGATTGTTGCAAGTAATAGCGACGTAAGTCTTAGGTTAAAGATCACATACACATACTCTGATTCGGATTCCCATAGACACATAGTCATACTACCAATGGGATTTCGAGTGGGTCTATCCAGAGCGAACTGTTCCCGGTCCAACGGCTAACAGAACCTCTTATTACACTTGCATAAGTATCAAATACATAAATATATGAGAACTATGTCGTTAAGCTTCCATAACGCGCACAAGTGTAATACCAGTCTATTCCGCATTATCAATGTCCAGTGTCGATAATACTTCGACTAGAGATATTTAATGATTAAACCGTTCGTGGATTAATACTGTCTCATATCTTATTAATCCGATTTAACCATATGGACTTTTATCATTATATATCAAATTAATCTAATTAAAATAATGATAAAATAACAATTTAGTTTTGTCACATAGTTAATTTGTAGAAAAACACAATGTTCTTTATAAATAGTGATGCTGTGGGTCATAATTATCTAACAATCTCCCACTTGGCCTATAGCCAATCACTTAGGTGTCTAACAACTGAACTATATATATGTCGCTTAAACATTTACTGAGATATAGCTTTCATCAGCGGATATGCAATGTTATCATCTGATGCGATCTCTCGATCTTCACATCGCCATGATGTATGATCTCACGAATCAGATGAAACCGTCGAAGTATATGCTTTGATCATTGATGAGACTGTGGTTCCTTAGCCTGTGCAAAGGTACGGGCTCAGTTGCTAATGGAACTACTCCTAATCCAATTAGGAATTTACGGATCCAAACTGCTTATTTTGCTGCCTCAGCTGCAGCAATATATTCCGATCTGTTGTTGAATCGGCAACAATATCTTGCTTGGATGATTTCCAGCTCACTGCTTCGTTGTTCAAACAAAATATGTACCCTGATTGCGACTTACAGTCGTCTTTTTCGGTTTGGAAACTTGCATCGGTGAACCCAGTCAACTTAAGTTCTCCTTCCCCATAGACTAAGAAAGCATCTTTAGTTCGTCTAAGATACTTAAGGATGTTCTTTACAGCAATCCAATGACCATCGCCTGGATCGGCCTGATAGCAACTGCACATGCTCAAAGCATATGAGACATCAGGTCGCGTACATATCATGGCGTACATGATCGATCTGACTGCTGAAGCATACAAGATCTGAATCATTGCATCTCTCTCATCTTTAATTTTAGGACACATATCCTTCGATAGAGAGACGCCATGTGACACCGGAAGCAACCCCCTCTTGGACTGATCCATGTTGAATCTCTTCAACACTTTATCAATGTACGAGCTCTGAGAGAGTGCTAGCAGATTTCTAGATCTATCCCGGTAGATCCTTATTCCTATAATAAATGCTACCTCTCCCAAGTCTTTCATGGAGAATTTTAATGAAAGCCAAACTTTCACCGATTGTAGCATGGGAATGTCATTGCCAATAAGCAATAAATCATAAACGTATAGGACAATGAATATCATTGCACTCCCACTATCACTCTTATATACATAAGAATCATCTTCGTTTTGAATGAAACCATATTCGTTTATGATCTCATCAAAACTTTGGTTCCAAGAACGCGATGCTTGCTTTAATCTATAAATGGATCGGTTTAACTTGCAAACCTTGTTTGCATGTCTTGGTTCGACAAAACCATCAGGTTGTCGTATATAAGCATCCTCCAAAATGTTTCCGTTAAGGAAAACGGTTTTGACATCCATCTGCCATATTTCATAATCAAAATATGCAACAATAACAAGCATTATCCGAATGGATTTAATCATGGCAACATGTGAAAAAGTTTCATCGTAATCGACACCATGTCGTTGACGATAACCTTTAGCTACAAGCCTAGCTTTATAAGTTTGTATGTTGCCTTCTATGTCTGTCTTCTTTTTGAAGACCCATTTACAACCAATAGGCTTAATGCCTTCTGGTACATCAACCAGTGTCCAAAATGGTTGGTATACATGGAATCCATTTTGGACTTCATGGCTTCTTGCCATAAAATGGAGTCGATACTTTGTATCGCTTCCTCATACGTAGCCAATTTATCTTCCTCAATGAGATTAATTTCTACATGAGGTGAGATCAGAAACCCATACCTCTCAGGTTGTTTTCTGACTCTCTCCGACTTACGCGGTTCTTGTGTATTAGAAGATTGCAGAGCAGTCTCATCCCTGATGGACTGTTCGTATTCCGTGAGGGGGTCGGTGCCAGGAACAGTATCACTCTAATTTTCATCGAGTTCTACTTTCCTCCTACTTACCACTGCATTTATGAATTCATTTTCTAGGAAAACTGCATGAAGAGCAACAAATATTTTGTTCTCTTGTGGGTTGTAGAAATAATATATTTTAGTTTCCTTAGGATAAGCTATAAATAGGCACTTATCCGATTTGGGTTCTAGTTTGGTACCATCCAAACGTTTAACATATGCCCAGCATCCTCAAATCTTCAAGAATGAGAAACCCGGTTTATTTCCTGTCCATATTTCATATGAAGTCTGTTCAACAGACTTTGACGGAACCTTATTCAAAATAAGTATTGCACTGTTTAATGCGTATCCCCAGAAGGAATTTGGTAGCTCTGTGCGACTCATCATTTACCTTATCATGTCCAATAAAGTTCATTTTCTCCGTTTGGACACACCGTTAAATTGAGGTGTTCCAGGAGGAGTCCACTGTGAAAGAATACCATATTCTTTCAAGTAATCTTGAAACTCATTGCTTAAGTATTCTCCACCACGGTCCGACCATAATGTTTTAATACTTTTGCCAGTCTGTTTTTCTACTTCGTGTCGAAACTCTTTGAATTTCTCAAAAGTTTCCGACTTATGTTTCATAAGATACACATAATTATAACGCGATGCATCATCTGTAAAGGTTATGAATTATTCATATCCACCTCTAGCCTGGCTAGACATGGGCCCGCATACATCATTATGAACGAGGGCTAACAGCTCGGTGGCACGTACACCTTTACCACTAAAAGGTGTTTTAGGCATTTTGCCTATCAAACAATATTCGTAGACATCATATGAATTAGGATCAAATCCGTCCAAGTATCCATTCTTCGAAAGTGTGGATATACGAGTTTTGTTTATGTGTCCCAAACGACAATGCCAAAAATAAGTCTCATATGTTTTACTCAATTTGAGCTTTTTATTTGTCATGTTATATGTTTGAGATTCATTTATATTCAAAATATTAAGACCATTATTCACATCTGTTGTACATATCTCAATATCATCTTTAGAAACAAAACACCCAGTGTTTCTCTGAATACAAAGGTATACCCGCATCGGGTTAAACTAGATACAAAGATAATATTCCTAGTTAAACTAGGTACAAAATAACAATCCCCTAATGTAAGTACATGCCCTGAGGGCAGGTTCAAAACATAGGTGCCAATGGCCAAAACAGCGACTTTCGTCCCATTTCCGACTCGCAGGTCGATCTCACATGAAGCCAGTCTCCTACTATTCTGCAGATCCTACATATCAGTACATATGTGAGTACCACATCTAGTATCAAAAATTCAATTTTTAAAACCAGTAGTGGACATGTTTATTTTAATAACAAATATACCTGAAGCCGGAGCCTTGCCCGCCTTCGCTTCCTTCAAGTCCACATTGTACTTACAGCAGTCACGCTTCTAGTGACCCCATTTGCCACAGTGTAGGCAGACGTCTTGGGATATGTCATTTGTCTTCCCAGAAGACTGTGACGATTGAGCCTTGCCCTTCTTTTTTTTCTTCTTCACACCCCAGAAGCCTTCGGCCAAGCCTTGGCCTTCTTGGATGTCGAAGTAAGATGCGCCTCGTGCTTCTTGCCTTTCAGAAGCTCTGGCTCTGCCTCTTTCAGCATAGCCATTAACTCTCCAAGATTTTTCTCTTAGTTCATCATATTATAGTTCATGATGAACCCGCCCCAGCAGTCGGGCAAAGACTGTAAGATCAAATCTATGGAAGTCTCGGCCTCGAAGGTAATGCCCAGCTGACCCAGCTGTTCGATGTCAGCAATCATCTACGACACGTAGTGTTCGAAAGATGTACCCTCTGACATACGAGAGCGAAAGAGTTTCTTCTACAAATCATACTTCTGAGATCTAAGATTAGATCTATGAAGATCCTTTAATTTCAACATCACGCATAAGGATCCAATCCCTTGTTCTGACGACGAAACTGAGGAGTCATTGCAGCAAGCATAACAGATTGAGCAGTAAAGTTATCATCACGATGAGTCTTCCAAAGCTCATGCTCTACTGGCTGCTCAAGTCCGGGCTCAGGCTCGAGAGGTCTCTCTATTACATAGAGTAACTTCTCAGCTCCCAGGACTATCCTGAGATTCATTTCCCAATCTGGAAAATTTGCACCGTTAAAGATATTCTCACCAATGATTATGTCTCTAACGCTTATTTTTCCAGCCATTTTGATTGCTATAGTCCAACTAGCCAATCAAGTGTTTTGGATACACTCAAATGCAATGGTTACTATAGTCCAACTATATAACCAACTATAAATGGAGTAGTGTTGAGTATTGTCTAACTGTTCAAAGAAAACAATAAATGAATTTTAGTACAACTAATATATATATAATAACGAGAAATAATAGAGTGCGCATATTAGCGAGTATTAAACGAAATTGCAAATTTAATACTAGCCTCCCATTAATTTTTCGGCGAGCCTCTAACCCTCCATTGAGTACTCGAGAAACCTAGTTTCCTAGTGGGCTAGGATCCCGTTAAATAGTACACAACCTTGACTTTGGCCAACAAACTGTATAAGATTTAACTAGGTAGATCTCTAAGATCAATTGGATCCCATCCAATTCCTAGATCCGGTAGGTGGACTTCCAAGTCCAAAACATATATCCAATATATTTCCTAACATGTTTCCTCTGAATCAAATAATCCTTGGCTTTGGCTCAACAAGCTTAATGATTCCAGTTAAGCGCGACCCATTGACAGTGAGAAAGCTTCGTAATCCACGTCGATGAACATGAGTAACCTTGACTTTGGCCAACAAGTCACAACTGACCAAGACATGCGATGTTAACAAAGCTTTCATGATTCAAACACATCGGCGATAGACAATGATCTTGACTTTGGCCAACAAATCAAAGCCAATCTTGGATCTTGAGAGAGAACCACTCAATGGAAGGAAACACTTAATATTAAATGCGAGGGGGTTTTCATAAATTGGCAACCAATTTATTATCTTTAATTAGGTCTCATCATACACCCTTAAACATGCATTCTAAAAGCATAATAAGGCGCGATAAATATATAATGATATGCAGATGGATATTCACATTTTGTTCCTAGAACAAATCTCTCTTTTCTTTTCCTCTCTCCCGCTAGCACTTTACATTCTTCAAAGTACCAAATTACATAACACTATAAACAACCTCATTTACATTGAGGGGAATTGGTGAGAAGAGAAATACAATAAGAATGAGAGGTGATAGGCTGGACACGCAGGTCCAATTTCAAATAAATACCATATTTACAACAATTTCCAAAATTACCCCCACCCATCTAATATCAATCCGATATACATTATTCAAACAAATACATCCAAGCATTCACACATAACATGTTGTCAATCAATCTAATCCAATTAATTAATTCTTCAATTAATGACCATCCAATGTTCATTCAACGATTTGATTTGCGCGAGTCCAACTCGTTTAAGAATAAATACTCAAAGTAAATATTCTTGAATTATATCGAACTATAATATTAAATCCAATTTAAATTGTATTCAATACTAATTCAAGTTTAATTTAAAATTAAACAATTGCACTTATTTTATTAATATATTTTTAGACTTGGATTCCAAATCCAATTCAAATGGTCTCAAAGGCCCATTTAGCATCCAATGCCAATTCTATTAGGTCCAATGGACTTTTAATTAATTCTTTAGGCATGGAATTTTGGCCATTATGGATCAAACCCATAATGCCTTGGCCCATTTAGGAATCACCCTATACCATAAATTAATTTTGGCCATTAGGCCCAATAAGATGATTAAAGGCATAAAAGTCATATTTTAGACTTTTATGGAAATAGTTTAGGCCCAATTGGATCCAACCCAATTGTCCACAACCATACTTGGCCCAACCAAGCCCATTAATCCAAATATAACCAAATTAGCCCAATTAGTACTTTAGGGACTAATTTAAATTAATACAGTATTCCAAATATCACATTAATACATTTTAAGTGTAATTAACATAACTAATTAATTAATCTAACATTTCCAAAATATTAATTAATCTAATTAATCATATTTATCATTCCAATTCATGTCCAACACAAATTGAAGCAAAATCAAGTCCCCAACAACATGCTCATTCACGGCAATTGACAAGAAATTATCATGCAATTTGATTCCAATCCAATTAAATCAACATTTAACATATATTTCATGCCATTAACACATCCAAGTGTCAAAATTTAAAAAATCACCATGAGCTAATCTAGGGCAAGTTTCTGCCAACATAAGGATTTTAGGGAAATTTGATCCAATCAATTTTTCAACAAATCAACAATGCACAACTCCAAGTTATCATCATCTAACATCAACCAACATTTCAATTTTGGATTTTCATACTCCAAGCAAAAATTCCCAATTAAAGTTTATAAACCCTAGATTCCAAAATCATATTTAGAAGGCTCTGGATACCATTTTTAGTCTCTAAGACATGCCACAAGATCTCTAAACATAATTCTATGTGTGAATTAATCAAGTAAAGTTGCGGAATTACTTACATTGATTTGGAGAAATTTCGAAAATTCTTTGTTTTGATGAAGCTCCAAGCTTGTTGTAGGTTGTTTGTTCATTGGGTGAGTTTCCCTAACACCTCAAATGACTCCTCTAAGTGCTAGCTTTGAGAAATTTTTGAAGCAAAAATTTCTTCCAAGAGAGAAGAGAATTCGGCAATGGGTGGAGAGGAAGAGAGAATAGTGAGTTGTTTTCCAAAATTGGTAGGTTGTGTGTTTAATGAATTTCATTTATTATGCCAACTACTTCCATCAAACTTTGAAAAGTGATGTAAGTCAAGTGGTCCCACCACTTTTAAATTCAAAATTTAAGTTGGCTTCTCCAACACACAACTTGACTTGGGTCCGGGTTCGTTTAATTTCGATTAAACGAATTTACCGTCGCTACATAATTAAATCTAATTTAATTAAATAATTATGCCTCACAAAATTATTACGATGGTCGCTTTCGAATTAATTCCAAATTAATTCGTTCGCCCGAATTTAAATCCAATTTTAATTTCGTATTGAAATCCAATTTCAATTAATATATTCGATATATTATTTTAGCCCCAAATAAATAAATTAAATTGAAAAATCCAATTTAACTATTAAATTTATTTTATCGATTAATTCTAAATTATTCGCGTTCTCTCTTCTATACGAATTTAATCCCAGATTAATTCTTGCCGCAATTAATCCCAGATTAATTTTCTCTCTCATAATTAATCCCAGATTAATTCTATATGAGTCAAATGTCATTGGTGAATCTTTAGAAGTGACCCAAGAGATTCCTGGATATGTTGGCTGTAAATACATTTATTAGACTATCCGAACACGTGCGTACCCCGTACCACGTTCTCACCGATTTACAAGACATGGTTGGCTTCTAGCAAAGCACCGTGCTTACCCAATTCTCCAGAAATATTCACTGAGGATTATAATATGTATCAGGCGTAGTAATACTATGTAATGCGTAATACGATCCAGTATCGGATGTCACATGCTAGGCCTAGGGCTGGCGCTGTGTCTGCCCCGTACGAAGCATATATCGGATCCCGAGTAACTAGTCTCTATAATTGGGAAGTCATGACCTAGTCATACTATCCCGATAGCTACAGCTTTTAGAGTACTAGTTCCGTATCCTGTGTGACCATCATCTCCATATGACTGAAGTGATACTCCTATCTTGACATCACATCCAATACACTATGATTCTCAATAAACCTAATAGAGGCGTACATAGAACCTGTTAAAGCTCCAGACGACCAATACCAAAGTAAACTGATTGTCGCAAGTAATAGCGACGTAAGTCTCAGGTTAAAGATCACATACACCTACCCTGATTCGGATTCCCATAGACACATAGTCAAACTACCAATGAGATTCCGAGTGGGTCTATCCAGAGTGAACTGTTCTCGGTCCAACGGCTAACAGAACCTCTTATTACACTTGCATAAGTATCCAATACCTAAATATATGAGAACTATGTCGTTAAGCTTTCATAACGCGCACAAGTGTAACACTAGTCTATTCTGCATTATCAATGTCCAGTCTCGATAATACTTCGACTAGGGATATTTAATGATTAAACCGTTCGTGGATTAATACTGTCTCATATCTTATTAATCTGATTTAACCATATGGACTTTTATCATTATATATCCAAGTAATCTAATTACAATAATGATAAAATAATAATTTCCTTTTGTCACAAAGTTAATTTGTACAAAAACACAATTTTCTTTACAAATAGTGATGCTATGGGTCATAATTGTCCAACACCAAGTTCACGCCCATTAGCTACTATATGAAGGAAATATTTTTCCTTTGCTTGTTAATGAAAAACCTAGCCTCCCTCCAAGTATTTTAGAGAAGAAAATTCCCTACAAGAACAAAAGCTAAAGGAGTTTAAGGAAGATTAAGATAATCTTTTTTTTTTCTTTAACTACGAAAATTATTTTGTTGTTCTTTCTTGAATTTTTTATGCTGTCTAGATTCTTACAAAATTTGTTGAGATTCTTTACACTCTAAAATTTGGGCTTTTTTGATTTGGTTGATGGATTTGGTGGTTAGATGCATGCGTGAAGTAAGATTGAGTAATATTAATGTAATATTAGTTCAATTTTATTATATGATGACTTGTTGCCATCTAGAGTGTTATGACCACTCTTATAAGTCCTAGAATTGTTCTTGAATTCTTCATTGGTGGTGGCTTTGATTGGTGTAAATATTAATGTGATTAATGTTGAGAAAATTGGATTTAAAGCATGAAAAATGATGATTTTTCCATCCAGATCAGATCTGGCAATTCTGGAAAATTTTTGATGAAACATATATTTTGTAAATATATTGGATGTGTATTGGGCATTGGAATCATTGTCGGAAATTATTTCAGAGTGAAAATATGCGAAAACGGTGAAAAACGACGTTACTGGGTGAGTTTTGGGCTTACCGGGTAACAAATGTCCAAATAGTGAATTGGTCAATGTTCGGACATCCCATGAACTGCCCAAGTACTATTGGGGCTGATCTGGGTAGCCCCCATGTGTATTGGTTGGTCGATTCGGTCAAAAACACGTTTTATGTTATTTTGTGGAAAAAACATTTTCGTAAAAGTTTCACGATGTTATCTAAATTAATTATATCGTTATTTGATATCAAAAAATATATTTTGGTGAAATATGAATGAATTATTCATAGTGGATATTGAATAAATTATTCGGTAAGTTTAATAATTTTAAAGTTACGATTTCGCCCGAACCACGCTCTTCTGCTGCGCCTGACCCCTACAAAGTCTATATCAGGATTCGTGTTTACCCTTAATGGAGGGTTAGTTAGTTGGAAAATTTCCAAACAGGGGTCCACAGTTGATTCCACAGCAGAGGCATAATTTATTACAGCTTATGAAGCTGCAAATGAAGTTGTTTGGGTTAGGAACTTTATCACAGAGTTGGGAGTTGTCCCAAGCATCGAGAATCTGATTCCGTTATACTGTGATAATAATGGAGCCATTGCACAAGCCAAAAAATCAAGGGCATATAAAAAATCAAAGCATGTGGAACACAAGTATCACATCATTCGAGAGATTGTGTTGCGAGGGGACATTATCGTGTGCAAGGTGCCGAGTGAGATAATATTGCAGACTCGCTTACCAATGCTATTCCTCCTAAGTTATTTGATAAACATGTGGAGTCGATGAGTATGAGATACAATCGATATTGACACTAGAGTAAGTAGGAGAATTTATTAGGGTTGGTTCTCGGAGCACTAATTTTTTATTGTATTTCCCTGTAAATATTTTATTATGAATAAAATAAACAGTTTCTTTTATATAACATCTTTTATTGAATGGTAAAGATGTAAAAGTCCTTAGAATAATTAGTTATGATACAGTTGCAAAATCATTGCAACTAACATTGAGTTGTATCATAACAGTATCATTTTTAAACTGTTCCTGGTCAAAGTTTACATTACTTGATGAGTGAGTAAACCCACGGAGATCGATACGTGTCGTATATTGGAATATAAGATTTCAATGGTTTATACTCAATGAACCATGAGTCTCGGAGACTCGTATAGACATGTATGTGTTTATATCAGATAAACATTGAACGACTCACCGAAGATTCTTAATAGATGGTACACCAACGTCAATAAGAATCTTTTCGGGTTGAGTAGCATAGTGATTCTTTGACTTGAGATACCACTGTGGATATATGTGATATCCTCCACACTTTAATGGCAGTCACGTCATCGATCTATTTAGGTTAAACTTTCGCCAGTTCGTTGAGTGTGGCCTGATTATCAGGATATCTTGTGTGTGTTAAGAAATGATATGTCAGTTCTGTGTACAGAGCATAAGTATTCAATATTGGATTAGTGATATGTTAAATCCATGGGCCTGTGGTACACAGTAGAAGTGAGTTCTAAGTGTTATGAAGGACGAGATTATACCTAAAGAGATTTGATGTTTATATATGTAAATCTGGTATAATCCAGATACCTATGACATGTGGATTATACGTATGCAATGACCTCGACCTGTATAGTTCAGCGAGTTTATCAGTGGTCATCATAATATACGGGTGGGTAAATTATGGACACGAAATTAGATTTCTTGACGGATATACCTGAATTTATAAAGTCTTACATAATGAAATATACATGTAGCGCACTAGGGTAATATTTATGAATAATATTGATTAAATATAATTCGTTTAACGATTAAACGAATAGATACATACATGAGGATATTTCAATCATTTCTTAATTAATATGTATTTGTATTTAATACATAATTTTATTAATTTTCAAATAAGATATTTGACATTTATTATAAATATATGTAATTTGATTATTTAATCTAAATATTTAGTTTATTAATTATTTGATTATTTAATTATTAAATAATTAAAATAATAAAAATAAATATATCTAATATAATGATTATGCTTGGAAATGGCAAAGTGTAATTGGTTACACTTGTTTTTAAACTTTTTGGAAATGTGTTAAAATTATATTTTGCTTCTTTTAATTAGATTAAAAAAAGCAAAATATATTTTTTCTTTTATTCACCCAATTTTCTACCATTGCTTGGAAATATAAAAAGGTTTCATTTTTCATTCACAAAATTAGGTTAAGTATTTCAAGAATACAAAAGTTAGAGTGTTGAGAGAAAAAGCAAAAGGTTAAAAGAAAATTTCAAAGAAAACTTGAAATCAAATATTATTTCTTCATTTCTGGAAATTGGAAATTATTCTTGTGATTCCATAACTTAACATATGATGTAAGTTTTATTTTTTACTCTCTTGATTTTGTGTTGACATTCTTGGAAGCTTGATAAAAGGATACATGCATGTATAATAATTAAAGTAAGCTTGTTAATAATTAATAAGCACACTTTTGGTCATTAGATGACTTGGTTACCATTCTAGAGTTGTTAGGCTACTCATTGATGACCTAAAATTATTCTTGAGTTATTTCAAAGTGGTGAAGCTTGATTGGTGCTGTAGAGATTGGATTAAAGTGTTGTATTGAATTATTTTTGGTTAATTTGTTTTAGGGGTGAGCACCGGTTCCGGTTCTACCTGTAACCGGTTGGAACCGGACCGATTTTCCAAGTTTGGAACCGGAACCGGTTTTAATCGGGTAGGTTCTGGTTCCAAAAATGAAGGAACCGATTTTATCCGGGTAGGTTCCGGTTCCAAAATGGTCGGAACCGGAACCGGACCATGGAACCGATTCCGGTTCCAAAATTTTCATATGATATCTATCTCACCTCCACCATACAAGTAGCACAGGTTCCTCCTCCCGCACAGTTTAACAAAGGTCTTGCCTGAAAATGATTATAGAATTTGGATACAGACCAACCCTGTAGAATCAGGTGTTCCAACTGTAGTTTGGCAAGCCAGTCTCCAATTTTTTGGTTTCTGCATATAACAAATTAAATTCTCTGACAAAATTCATTATGCACATTCTATCATAGCACTTATACATTAAATTTCTAATGAAATTTTCTGACCTCTAAGCAATCGTATTCATAGCACAATTTATCTTCAGGAATTTGCATGTTACATATTAGAATATTACAGTTTAATTTTAGCATTTGATGCCATCATATTCAGAGAAAACCATACACTGACTTCAAAATTCAAATCATGTGCTTACCCTTTTAAGCTTTTCCTTCTCTTTGTCTGTTCAAGGGCCTAGCAGCTCATTTCCTTGAATAACCTTACAGTAGATGAAAGTTGATCACTAATCAGATCAGAGACTCATAGCTTTAAGCCCTGGTAATGGCCAAAAAATTCGAGCTCTATCATGCCCATAAAATTTTCATATGATATCTATCTCACCTCCACCATACAAGTAGCACAACTTAATTTGACAGTTTACACATTGCTTAATTTGGAACCGGACCAGAACCGGACCGGAACCGGATTGGAACCAAATAATAGGGTACCCTATTTAATTGGGTAGGTTCCGGTTTCATTTAGTGCGGAACCGAATTTTTCTGGGTAGTGTGGGACACATAAACTGGACGACGCATGCTGTCCCGGGCTCGCGGCCCGGTTGGGAGTACGGTGTAGCCACGGGGGACTAAACCGGAGAATAATGGAGTCGCCACCCGGTGTGAACCGGGAAAATGTGATTTAAGGCCGCACTCACCCCTCGCAAGGGAAGACCTCAAACCGTTGGGTTCGGAATGGTCCCTTACTTATGTCACTTGTAATGAAAGGATTTGTGTAATAATTTAATCAAGCTTAAGTAACACTTATTTCCAAGAGTATCATGCTTCTAAATCCATATGCACAAAAATAAAACTAACACCTGAATTTACATATATTTCACATCTAAGATTGCATGCTTGAAAATACATCAAAGTAGCAACGAACATACGACTTCATTGGCATATTGTATTAAAAAAAAAACACAAGCACACACATTAACCGCACAAGCACACATGTGAGCACTTTTCCAAGTGGTACGTGGAATTGTATCCCAAGTACAGACCGTACTACCTTCCATTCGGAATCGGCTACGGAATTTATGCCTGGGTTTCCATCCGATATACCACGAGAAATAATACTCAAATGCTATCATGACATGGATATATGAATTGTAATACGTTAAACACATTGTACTCATACATGTGAGGAATACAGATGAATTATACCTACACAATCTTGCATAAAACAGAGAAGCAATTAGATTCATCATACGAAGGGATAGCTACTAGGAACAATTATGTATGAAATCTGATGAAAATGACTCAGTTCAGTGGGTGCGCGTTCGTGTAGCGTTCGAGAACGCGTTCAAACGGTAAACAGAAGGTTCGCGTTCGTATAGCGTTCAAGAACACGTTCGAACGAAGCCAGACCTGATGCATGAAACACTAAGAAATGCGTGCGTGTTCGCGTAGCGTTTGAGAACGCGTATGAATGGTAAACAGAAGGTTCACGTTCGTGTGGCATTCGAGAATGCGTTCGAACGGAACCAGACCTGATGCATGATGAAACTAAGAAAATGCGTGCGCGTTCGCGTAGCATTTGAGAACGTGTTCAAACGGTAAACAGAAGGTTCATGTTCGTGTGGCGTTCGAGAACGCGTTCGAACGGAACAAGACCTGATGCATGCAACACATTCATAGACAAACAAATCCATAATGTGGGACCTCACGTATCCGATTGAACTCATCTCGCATCCAATCGAGTATACACCAATCGGCGCGGTAAAGCATCGTGGTAAATGGTTTTAACCCCTCCAAATAGGGGACCTTTCATTGCACTTACTAAGCCCATGCGCTCAATTGAATCATGCATACAAAGAATTGAAAAACAATAATATCAAACTTAGTATGCCCGATTGAACTTATCTTGCATTCAACCGAACACACATCAACCGGCGTGGCCAAACATCGTGGTAAAGGATTTTAACCCCTCCAAATAGGGGACCTTTCATCGCACTTACTAAGCCCATGCGCTCGATTGAATCATGCATACAAAGAATTAAAAATAATAATATCAAACTTACTATGCCCGATTGAAGGTATCTTGCATTCAACCGAACACACATCAACCGGTGCGGCAAAACATCGTGGTAAAGGATTTTAATCCCTCCAAATAGGGGACCTTTCATCGGACTTACTAAGCCCATGCGCTCGATTGAATCATGCATACAAAGAATTAAAAAAAATAATATCAAACTTAGTATGCCCGATTGAACGTATCTTGCATTCAACCGAACACACATCAACCGGCGCGGCAAAGCATCATGGTAAAGGATTTTAACCCTTCCAAGTAGGGGACCTTTCATCGCACTTACTAAGCCCATGCGCTCGATTGAATCACGCATACAAAAGTAACATGCAGAACTCCAATGACGAAAAATAAATAAATCAAAGCTATATAAGACAAAAGAAAACGTCATTTACTCAAGCGGTACGTGGAGTTATATCCCGAGTACAAATCATACTACCGTCCATTCGGAATCGGCTATGAAATTTATGTCCGGGTTTCCATCCGATATAATCCGATATACCGCGTTAGTTGACACATCTTTCGTTTTATTCCAAAGCCACAACATAACATATCTCATAATCCATGCATATTTATCTACTCAAGGGCCACAACATGCATTTCAACACAATAATCATGCAAGCAACATTCAATAAATAATACAAATAACATAAAATGAATGTGGAAAATACCCTCAGGTCTAACCTTTTATGTCGACTTTCGAACTCGCGTTTCACGGCCGTCGGAAGGGCTATCACATCGCTACTTCTCCGGTTCACTGGTTTAGCGTCTCGGCTCACTGTTTTGCTGTTTTGCTTGCTGTTTGGCCTCCGTTTTACTGTTGTTTGTCCTCTACTTTGCTACTGTTTCCTCTGTATTTCTGCTTGTTGTTCAGGTCACTGCTTTGGTGTTTTAATGGACTGTTTTGGGTGTTTTTTGAAGGCTTTAAGTGCAGTTTTTTAGTTACTGTTTTAAAGATTAAGAGTACAGTTTTTTAGTTACTGGTTTAGGTGATTTAGGGGCTATTTTGGGGTATTTTTGCTGCTGTTTTAAGGTGATTTCGGGCTACTGTATGGAAGTATGATTTTCGGTGATTAGGGGAAGGAGATGAAGAGGATTTTTGTGTTATTTCTTTGTAGTATGTGTGAATTTGAGAGAATGGAGAGTGGACAGAATTTTGGCTTCTTTTTGCTTGTGAAAAACATGGACTAGAGAGAGAGAAGAAGAGGCTTTGGGTGGTGGTTGTTTATATAGAGAATGGCTAGGGCTTCACCTTGTCTCACAAGGAATAGGATTTTGGCATTAAAAGGAGGATTTGATTTGGTATTCATCAAGGAAAGGATTAGATTGAGGGCGGACAAATCTTGGCTAGATTAGGAATACAAAATATTTAATTTGTTATGATTGATTTTAATTAGGCTTGATATTTGTTAAGTTTGGTATATAATATATTTGATTTATCTTTATTAGGCATGCAATTTCTTTAATTTGTGTAAGTATTTTTATTATTTTGGTAGGTGATTATTTAGATTTTATTTGTTTTATTTAATTACATTATCTAATTAATATTTAACTTAATATTTAATTTAATTTGGGTGTGTTTTAAGTGGGCTTGGGCTAGGCTAGGGTGCATATGGGCTAAATGGGCTCGGGTCATGAGGTTAACAGAAAAACCAGAAATACCGATACCGTTCGAACGCGACACGAACGCCCGCAATCTGCCTGACGTTCGAACGCGTTTAAGAACGCAGCACGAACGGAAATAGTGAACACGTGAAACGACTTTGATAGCATACTCATCCTGAATTTCCCCTTCCGGCGTCCGTTTCCCGTGGCTTCCGTGACTTAAAAGGTAGTGCCTCCAACTGAGACTCATCATCGGGTTTCACATGAAAAAATGCAATGCCTACAGTCGCCCCAACTTTGATGGGACTTGTGCAGTGTGTGAATTTGAACAATCCTATCAAAGTTATGCAATGCATTTTCACTTACCTGGCTCGTCTGCTGTCTCGAGCTGAGTTGGTGCTGCGGTGGACCTCGATCCTGGGACGCATCCCACTAACTGCACCTGACAACGGGGGCACCTCGACCTTGGGCACCTCGACCCAATACCGCTGACCATAGGGACCTCGCCCTCAAACTGATGATGTAGTGGGCACCTCGACCCTGGGACGTATCCCGGAACTACAACCGACAACGGGGGCACCTCGACCCAACACCGCTGACAATAGGGACCTCGCCCTCAAACCAATGATGTAGTGGGCACCTCGACCCTGGGACGCATCCCGAAACTACAACCGACAACGGGGTGAACTCCGTTAACATTGCCTGTACGGTGATGACTTGTGGTGGCCTATCCCATACCTCTGTAACATTGCCTTCGTCTCTCCTTGAAACTGAACTCCGTTATCTGTCACTACATGATGCGGCATACCATACCGACATGAGGTTCCGAGCTATAAACTTTGCCATCTGTTTCGCTGTAACATTGCGGAATGATTCGGCTTCCACCCACTTCGAGAAGTAATCTACGACCACTACTATGAAGCGATGCCCATTCGATGCATTTGGTCGAATTTCCCCAATCATATCAATTCCCCATGCTGAGAAAGGCCACGGCTCTGACAACCCGTGCAATTCTGTGTGTGGTAAGTGATTCAAATTATCGTGTGTTTGACAGTTATGACAGTGCTTTACCATCTTCGCGCAGTCTGTTTCCATGGTTGACCAATAAAAACCTTGTCTCACTATCTTTCGGGACAGATTCAACCCGTTTATGTGCAGACCACATACCCCGGCGTGTATTTTTTCCATTACATGCTGAGCTTCTTCCTTTCTCAAACACTTCAACTGAATACCGTTTGCTTGCCTCTTGTACAGTTCCCCTTTCAAAATCACATACTGGGAAGCTAACTTCTGAATGACTATTCTGTCTTTTCTGTATGCCCCTTCCGGGAGTTCACCATGTTCCAGATACCTCTGAATATCATAATACCAAGGTTTACCATCGTTGACCTCAACTGCCAGAATTCTTTCTATCTCATAAATAGGTCTGCTCGCTGTTGTCAGTATCAACGGTCTCATCACTAACTTTTCTGGATTTTCCAAGTTGCTGCAAGTGTAGCCAATGCATCTGCCATCTGATTCTCTTCTCTCGGTAAGTGCTGAAACTTACACTCGGGGATAACCTGTGCCAACTTTATGAGGTGAAAAAGGTAAGGTTTCAACCGTTCTTCTTTCAATTCCCATTCTCCTCGCATCTGCTGGACCACCAACATAGAATCTCCGTAGACTTCAACACTCCCGGCCTTCAAGGCTATCAATGCTGTCAAACCGAAAGCACATGCTTCATACTCGGCCATGTTGTTAGTCACTCTGAATGTCAACCTCTTGGCCAAAGGCAAAGTCTCTCCCTCGGGGGTCACTATCACGATCCCAATTCCGGCTCCCTTGTAATTCACTGCTCCATCAAAATACATCTTCCATCTCTGGACTGTTATTGTTTGGATCTCTTCATCTGGAAATTCAAACTTATACTGATCCCCCTCAACAGGTTGCATTGCCAGAAACTCTGCTACTGCTCGCCCTTTGATCACTTTGGAGGTGAGATACTCAATGTCAAACTCTGTCAGCAATACCAACCATCTGCCCAATTTTCCCACTAGTGAAGGCACCAAATGAAGATATTTCAGAGGATTTTCCTTTGGCCACTATCTGGATCTTGTATGACTGGAAATAATGCCGCAATTTTCTGGAAGCCATACCACTGCAAGATAGATTTCTTCAAACTTTCTGATAACGAGCCTCATACGGGAGCATCTTCTTGTTCAGATATAGACTGCATGTTCTACCCCTGTCTCATCTGCCTGTACCAACACTGCCCCCAGTGCTTCTGATTCTATAGCCAAATACAATATCAAAGGTCTGCCTGGTCTCGAAGGCTTCGATATAGGTGGCTTTACCAAGTATTCTCTGATTTTGTCGAAGGCTGTCTGACACTGTTCATTCCATCTCACTGGCTGATCTTTTCTCAACAGTTTGAAGATAGGCTCACATACTGATGTCAACTTGGCGATGAACGACTGATGTACTGAATCTTCCCCAAGAATGCTCTGACTTTTTTTTCTGTCTTCGGTGCAGGCATTTCTGTGATTGCTTGATCTTTTCGGAGTCTACCTCTATTCCGCCCATTCCCACTGTATGACCAAGCAATTTCCCTGATGTTACCCCAAACACACATTTCTTGGGATTAAGCACGAATGTGTATCTGTCAACTCTCTGAAGGAACCTTTCCAGTGCTTCAATATGCCCAACTCTTGTCTCTGATTTCACCATCATGTCATCCACATATACCTCAATCTCTTTGTGCATTAAGTCGTGGAAAAGTGTAGTGGCCATCCGCTGATAGGTAGCCCCCGCATTCTTAAGCCCAAACAGCATAACCTTGTAACAATAAGTACCCCACTCAGTAACAAATGCAGTCTTGTGTTTGTCTTCCTCGGCCATGAGAACCTGATTGTAACCTGAAAACCCATCTGCAAATGAATACATAGCAGATAAAGCCGCACTATCAACCAGAACATCTATATGCGGCAGAGGAAAATCATCTTTGGACAAGCCTTGTTGAGATCTCTGTAGTCTACACACATTCTGACCTTCCAATCTTTCTTTGGCACCGGTACTATATTAGCCAACCACTCAGGACTTTACTACTTCTAGGAACCCCACATCTATCTGTTTCTTAACTTCCTCTCTGACTTCTCAGCCCATTCTGGTCTCATCCGTCAGAGTTTCTTTTTACCGGCCTCATATTCGGATAAATTGGTATTGTGTGTTGGGCAATGTTTCTGTCTACCCCAGGCATGTCCTCATAGGACCAAGCAAACACTTTGGCATATCTGACCAACACTTCTTCTAGTTCTCCCTCTCTTTAGAGGTAAGTTAAGTTGCAATCAGAATTTCTTTGGGATTCTCAAGTGTACCCAAGTTAAATGCAGTAGTTCTGGCCGAACTGATATCAAATATGCTTGATTCGTGCAGAGTAAATGGAAATGACTCAGGCAAGTAAGCAAAAGAAATGTCTTTATTATTGGATAATGCGGAAGTACATTCAAACAAATCAGGAAGGTAAATGTCTTCATCATCTATAGAAACTTCCTCCTCTGCAATCAGGTCTTCCTCAGATTTTTATCCTCTCCCAGAGTCAGGCTCTCCAACTTCATTAGTTTCCTCCTCCCAATTCTCTTCTCTTTCTTCACAATTTCTTCAACTACTCATCAGCTCATTACCCAACATATCCTGGAAGATCTCAAACCCAGGCACCACAATCCCATTAACTTCCACAGGTTCAGGCTCCCCTTGATATCCCGAAGTTTTCACAAAACATTCCATCAGTTCAGGCATTTTTTCTTGACCTTTGTCTTTTCTTCATCAGACTTGTACCCCAAACCCTTCCGAGTAGTCTGTCCTCTGAAATCTGGTAATTTTGAACCTTTACCCGGCTCAAACTTCATTTTCTCCATAATCATAGCCACCCTAGGATCCACCCACTCCTCAAAAGTAGCTGACACCTGAAACCTCGTGAAAGGTTGTATCTCCAAGGAAGCCACGACATTATCTAACTCAGCCCGGATAGTAACAACTTGTCCCTCATACGGGAACTTGATCATCTGATGTAAAGTGGAAGGTACGCCCCAAGTTTGTGAAACCAAGGCCTTCCCAACAATAAGGCGAAAGTAGCCGGGATGTCCAGTATTGTGAACTCAACCTCATCTTCAATCGGTCCTACCTTGACCATAGCCACAAAGGTACCCTTAACTCACCTTTTACTGTCATCATAAGCCTTAATAGTCATACTGGAGGGGTCCAAGTCTGTGGCTTTCATACCCAATCTTGCCAGAATTTTCAGCGGGCACACATTGATGGACGAACTGTCATCCACCATTACACACGAAGTTCTCTTGCCCCTCACCTCGGCCCTGATAAATAGAGGCCTGTTATGATTCCTCCCCTCTGCTGGGAGTTCATCCTCAGAAAAAGATATATGTAAAGCTTCCTTCCGAACCGACCCAACAAACATTGCGGGGTTGGCATCTTCCGGTACCACAATCTTGCTCAAAGCCTCAACCATGGCTTGCCTATGCTCCCGAGATGCACATAACAGTTCCCATATACTCACTTGTGCTCTAGTCTTCCTCAATTGCCTTAGCACTAAATCCCCCTCAGTATTTTCTGCAGTCTCGACCACTTCTCTACCATCTGTCAAAACTTCTTTACCCTTATATGCCATATCATTGTAAAAATGACCACTGCGCGTCATTCCCCTTACTTCTTCCTTGTCACTGCTAGAGAAATCAAGCCAAAAGTTTTTTCCCTGCTCAGTCTCATCTTCACTAGTACTATCCCAGATTCCCAGGCAAAAGGCTTGAGGGTGAAAGGATTTTAGGACAAGGTCTTCTGGAGGCCAGAATTGATCATATAGGCTGGTGGTGGTACGGCACGGTAATTGGGTAAGGGGTTTCTGTGTATGTCAGGCTGTTCTGTTTCTGGGTCAGGTATTTTCTTGGAGTCTATCAGGTCTTGGATTTCATGGCGGAGTCGGGCACAATTGTCAGTGTCATGGCCTTTTGTTGGTGAAAGTGACAGTAAGACTAGGTTATAATGTGATGGTAGGGGATTGGGTAATGGTTTGGCTTCCAAGGGTTTTAAGAGCCCTTGCCTCTTCAGTTTCTCTAGCACCTTTGACAGGGGTCTTCCCAAGTTGGAAAATCTCCGGTTCCGGATAGCGGCAATCTAACAGAAATGGGCTTTGTTCCCGATGTTCCCCCAATGGGCCTCCTGTTCAGACCATAGAATTTTCTATTCTCGGCCTCTTCTTCCTCAATATCCATGACAGTTTCCCTAACTGTTGAAAGTCTGCAATCATGGAGGTCATCCTCCTCAACTTGCTGTAAATAGAGGGCTTGGTGCCCTTGATAATCATCTTAATCTGATCCTTCTCCGAAGGCCTAGTCTGCATCTTCACAACTAACCCCTCCACCGGTCCACATACTCCTTAAAACTCTCCTCCGATTTCTGCTTAACATTCTCTAGATCACGGAGTGACAGATCGATCTCCAGGTCAGTGACATACTGCTTCAGGAAGGCATCAGCCAACTCCCTCCAATCTTCCTTCACTTTCTTCTCCAAACTGTGGTACCACGCCACGGGAGCTCCCTCGAGCGACATTCCAAACATTTTCTGCACCTGGCACTGAGATAAGCCAACTGAACTCATGACTGATACAAACTGCCGGAGATGCACCCTTGGATCCCCATTCCCATTAAACTTAGCCATATCAGACATCTTGAACTGTGCCGGCAACTGTTCCTCGAAAGTCAGTGTGTCATAATCCAGCAAGTCCTCATTCTTACCCCTCATCTTGCGGGTAACTGACTCAACCTGATCCCGAAGTTTCTGTAACTCTGCCTGAGACCCAGATACTCTGCCTGCTGCATACTCTGCCATATCATCATCAAAAGTGGGGATATCATCCCCCAATCTGTTCGGAGGTTCCTCTTGCCTCACATCCCCGAATTAACCCCGGCACGAGACCCAGCTATACCAGCCATAGCAGTAGTCAAAGCTTGCAACTGTTCAGTGACCTTGGCGAGACCGTTCTCTAACTGATCCATTCGGGATACCTCATTACCAGATTCACTCATGACTGTTACTGTTCTTTTAATGAGCCTTGTTCCTTCTCTAACCCAAACGGTATCTATGATGTCTTTTTGAGACATAGGGGTGTTAACATGATATATGTATGCATGAGGTGCATGAGATGCATGTAACATATATAACATACTACATCAACTAAAATTCTCAAACAAATCGGCCCGTTATCATTTTAGAAACTTTTGGGCTAACTGTCATAGGAGTGAACTCGTCCCAGTTTAAATGGCCCAACAAGTTCACATCTCATGGCAAGGAGCTCAACTAAATCCAAATGGTAATGTTCCGAACACAAGCACAAAGTGGCCCACCAACACTTAGAAGTCTTTGGTTCGATCGTCATAAAATATGTTCTTGTCCCAGTTTAAATGGCCCGACAAGCCCATATCCCATGACAAATGGTCCAAATGGATCCAAACGGCGATGTTCCCCCACAACCAAACATAAAGAAAGATAATGCAAACATAGACAATAATTTCTACAGAATGGCCCATCAACATTTCAGAAGCTTTGGGTCCAATGGTCATAAGGTACGAACTCGCCCCAGTTTAAATGGCCCAGTAAGTCCGCATTTCTGACAATGGTCCAACTGCATCCAAATGAGGATGGTCCATAAGCTCATACTCAAGGAAATAATTGTTACTTTAACCATACAATCCCAGTCTATGGGTGGGTTCGCAGTAGTGTAGGCAAAGGCTCTCATCGGCGAAGGATGGCCCATAACTAGGTCTCCCCAATCAAGGGTTCGAGCAACCAAGTGAGCGTATTCTTTTTTATACACTAAGGTACGTGCCAATGAGCTATGGTGTGTGACTGACTGTCAAATGGATTTCCCGTTGTAGATTCCCTAGAGGGAAGGTGGAGCGAGGCTCACTTAAATACCCTAGCCTCTTAGGCTCTTATCGTTTGGTGTCAGGAATAAACAACGAGTCCTCCAAATTAGTCCATCACAATAGGCTACGAGTAGATGGCTATATAGGTGCCTTCACAGCTTTTCCTTCTAGAAAGGTAGTGAATGAAGGAAGGAAACACCAAACCATTACCTAGCCTCAAAAATGCCTTTGATTAAACCCCAATTTCATCCACTATAGACACGGTCAATTAAACACAAATCCAAACATTACAAAAGACAATATTTCGGGGCCGATTCTCTATCCCCAGTGGAGTCGCCAGACTGTGGGACACAGAAACTGGACGACGCATGCTGTCCCGGGCTCGCGGCCCGGTTGGGAGTACGGAGTAGCCACGGGGGACTAAACCGGAGAATAATGGAGTCGTCACCCGGTGTGAACGGGAACGGGAAAATGAGATTTAAGGCCGCACTCACCCCTCGCAAGGGAATACCTCAAACCGTTGGGTTCGGAATGGTCCCTTACTTATGTCACTTGTAATGAAAGGATTTGTGTAATAATTTAATCAAGCTTAAGTAACACTTATTCCAAGAGTATCATGCTTCTAAATCCATATGCAAAAATAAAACTTACACCTGAATTTACATATATTTCACATCTAAATTGCATGCTTGAAAATACATCAAAGTAGCAATGAACATACGACTTCATTGGCATATTGTATTAAAAAAAAACACAAGCACACACATTAACCGCACAAGCACACATGTGAGCACTTTTCCAAGTGGTACGTGGAATTGTATCCCAAGTACAGACCGTAGTACCGTCCATTCGGAATCGGCTACGAAATTTATGTCTGGGTTTCCATCCGATATACCACGAGAAATAATACTCAAATGCTATCATGACATGGATATATGAATTGTAATACGTTAAACACATTATACTCATACATGTGAGGAATACAGATGAATGATACCTACACAATCTTGCGTAACACAGAGAAGCAATCAGATTCATCATACGAAGGGATAGACTAGCTAGGAATTATGTATGAAATCTGATGAAAAGGACTCAGTTCAGTGGGTGCGCGTTCGTGTAGCGTTCGAGAACGCGTTCGAACGGTAAACAGAAGGTTCGCGTTCGTATAGCGTTCGAAGAACGCGTTCGAACGGAGCCAGACCTGATGCATGAAACACTAAGAAATGCGTGCGCGTTCGCGTAACATTTGAGAACGCATACGAACGGTAAACAGAAGGTTCACGTTCGTGTGGTATTCGAGAACGCGTTCTAACGGAACCAGACCTGATGCATGATGAAACTAAGAAAAAGCGTGCGCGTTCGCGTAGCGTTTGAGAACGTGTTCGAACAGTAAACAGAAGGTTCACGTTCGTGTGGCGTTCGAGAACCCGTTCGAACGAAACCAGACCTGATGCATGCAACACATTCATAGACAAACAAATCCACAATGTGGGACCTCATCATGACATGTGGTAAAGGATTTTAACATGACATGTGGTAAAGGATTTTAACCCCTCCAAATATGGGACCTTTCATCGCACTTACTAAGCCCATGCGCTCGATTGAATCATGCATACAAAGAATTAAAAACAATAATATCAAACTTAGTATGCCCGATTGAACGTATCTTGCATTCAACCGAACACACATCAACCGGTGCGGCAAAACATCGTGGTAAAGGATTTTAACCCCTCCAAATAGGGGACCTTTCATCGCACTTACTAAGCCCATGCGCTCGATTGAATCATGCATACAAAGAATTAAAAACAATAATATCAAACTTAGTATGCCCGATTGAACGTATCTTGCATTCAACCGAACACACATCAACCGGCGCGGCAAATCATCATGGTAAAAGATTTTAACCCTTCCAAGTAGGGGACCTTTCATCGCACTTACTAAGCCCATGCGCTCGATTGAATCACACAAACAAAAGTAACATGCAGAACTCCAATGACGAAAAATAAATAAATCAAAGCAATATAAGATAAAAGAAAGCGTCATTTACTCAAGCGGTACGTGGAGTTGTATCCCGAGTACAAATCATACTACCGTCTATTCAGAATCGGCTATGAAATTTATGTCCGGGTTTCCATCCAATATACCGCGAGAGTTGACACATCTTTCGTTTTATTCCAAAGCAACAACATACCATATCTCATAATCCATGCATATTTATCTACTCAAGGGCCACAACATGCATTTCAACACAACAATCATGCAAGTAACATTCAATAAATAATACAAATAACAGAAAATGAATGTGGAAAATACCCTCAGGTCTAACCTTTTATGTCGACTTTCGAACTCGCGTTTCACAGCCGTTAGAAGGGCTATCACACCGCTACTTCTCCAGTTCACTGGTTTAGCGTCTCGGCTCACTGTTTTGCTGTTTTGCTTGCTGTTTGGCCTCCGTTTTGCTGTTGTTTGTCCTCCGCTTTGCTACTGTTTCCTCTGTATTTCTGCTTGCTGTTCAGGTCACTGCTTTGGTGTTTTAATGGACTGTTTTGGGTGTTTTTTGAAGGCTTTAAGTGTAGTTTTTTAGTTACTGTTTTAAGTTTTAAAAATACAGTTTTTTAGTTACTGGTTTAGGTGATTTAGGGGATGTTTTGGGGTATTTTTGCTGCTATTTTAAGGTGATTTCGGGCTACTGTATGGAAGTATGATTTTCGGTGATTAGGGGAAGAAGATGAAGAGGATTTTTGTGTTATTTCTTTGTAGTATTTGTGAATTTGAGAGAATGAGAGTGGACAGAATTTTGGCTTCTTTTGCTTGTGAAAAACGTGGACTAGATAGAGAGAAGAAGAGGCTTTGGGTGGTGGTTGTTTTATAGAGAATGGCTAGGGCTTCACATTGTCTCACAAGGAATAGGATTTTGGCATTAAAATGAGGATTTGATTTGGTATTCATCAAGGAAAGGATTAGATTGAGGGGGACAAATCTTGGCTAGATTAGGAATACAAAATATTTAATTTGTTATGATTGATTTTAATTAGGCATGAAATTTGTTAAGTTTGGTATATAATATATTTGATTTATCTTTATTAGGCATGCAATTTTTTTAATTTGTGTAAGTATTTTTATTATTTTGGTAGGTGATTATTTAGATTTTATTTGTTTTATTTAATTACATTATCTAATTAAAATTTAACTTAATATTTAATTTAATTTGGGTGTGTTTTAAGTGGGCTTGGGCTAGGCTGGGTGCATTGGGGATAAATGGGCTCGGGTCATGAGGCTAACAGCAAAACCAGAAATACCGATACCGTTCGAACGCCAATTCGAACGCGACACGAACGCCCGCAATCTGTTTGACGTTCGAACGCGTTTAAGAACACAGCACAAACGGAAACAGTGAACACGTGAAACGACTTTGATAGCATACTCATCCTGAATTTCCCCTTCCGGCATCCGTTTCCCGCGGCTTCCGTGACTTAAAAGGTAGTGCCTCCAACTGAGACTCATCATCGGGTTTCACATGCAAAAATGCAATGCCTACATGTAGGTTCCGGTTCCATGCGGAACCGAACCGAAACCGATTTTGCTCACCCCTAATTTGTTTAATTGGAAAAATTAGGGTTTATGCCTAAATCAAAACTGAGGCTTTTCATATATGTGATGTACAAATCATCTTGATAGTGATTGGAAATCGCCTAAACTTGTATTTGATAATTTAGAATTAAAATGATTAAAATATAAAAATCTTATTTTGTATATTCCTACCAGATGTCATAGTCCAATTATAGATACGTCAGACAATTAGGTGGATATTAAAATAAGCGATTCATACTTATCTAGTAGACAAATGAGTTTCTCACATGGAAAAAATTTGGTAAATGACTTGCGATAAAATTCTATGTTTGCTTTTGAGTACGAAAGGTTGAAAATTGACAATGAAGTTGGGTGTCTTAGCGAAAGGCTTAAGATTATGCAAGAGGGAAGAGAGTGGCTCAACATCTCTAAAAGGCATAGGGGAAGGGAAAATGTTCAATTGAAACTTTTGGGAGATATAGCTTGCCAACTTCGAGAGATTCGACAATTAACTGAACCTGGAAAGGTAGTGCTCCAGGCCTTTTTGCCACCTTTGTCATCCAAGGAATGTCAAAAGTTTCAATTCGCTAAGCTCTAGTTGACTATGTTTGGTATTGTCTCTGTTTTGGTTTGTTGGTGATCAAATTCTAATTTTAGTATAAATTATAACTTATATTTTCATCTATTAATTTCATTCACCCAATGGTGTGTTGTAATTCTTTGACCACTGAAGAGTGTATATGAGGAAAAACAGATTCTATTACTACAAAAATAGAATTTACAAAGATTACAAACTTTGTTAGAAAAACCTCAAACTTCACTCTCTAAATTCTCTCTAACATGGAAATTAATATTTTGGGGTGCATGAACTTACAAATGAGAGCTCAATTTATAGGCAATGTCTTGCCTTCTAACTCAACACAATTAGTGGAGTAGTTTCTATAATTGTCAACTAATTGAGTGGTTAATGGTGGTTATACCAAAACCATTAAGTGACTAATGGTGGTTGTAAGAAATACATGTTGGATTCTTATCAATTCTCTCCCCATCCAACTGAATTTGAAACGATTTTCATTTGATAGCTATTCCGCCAATGTCTTTGCACAACTCTAGCTTATCTCGCGTAACCACCTTTGTTAACATGTCGGTTGTGTCTCTGCACAACACACTTCACTGTGTCTCTGCACAATACTCTTCTGTTATCTCTCTGCACAGCACATTTCCACTACAATGTTTCCTCACCCATATATTCCTCAGTGCCGTTTTACCTTGTGAGAAACTCTCTACCTCCCCCTCATTAGTAAGCAGAATATATTCGAATCCCGGATATCTGGTTGATGGAATCCTACCTTGCTCAGATTTTCTTGTCACTGGTTACAAGAGGTTTGTCATCATCCAAATCTGTGGATGATCATGTAGCTTCTAGTGGAGCGGGTTGCGGTTCCCCATGCTCATATTATCTTCTGTAACTTCCGATGGAGCGGGCTGTGTCTCCCCTTGCTCGACATCCTTATCTGCCTCCTCTAGTTCTGCTTCTAAAATTTCACCTATCTGTGGTCAATTGTGCTGGTGCTGGGTTTGGATTTATGTCGGCACTGGAATTGGAAGACATCTTGTGCTTTTCAATGTCTTCTATTATCCGGTCTTCAAGAAACTCTACATCTTGGCTTATGATGACCATCTTTTCCTTTAGATCTCATAGTATGTATCCAAATTCTTCATCTCCATAGCCTGGGAATATACGTGGAGTTCTCATTGCATTGAGCTTCTGCTTGAGCTTATTGGATATATGTGCAATGACTAAACAACTAAAGTGAGAGTGAAAAATGATTCTTACCAGACCACATTTTCTCCGGAATCTCAAAATTCAACGGTAGATATGGTGATCTGTTGATCAGGTAGCAGACAATACGAACAGCTTCTCCCCATAGTGGCTTTGGAAGCTTAGCCAAACTGATCATGTCGAGGTTCATTCTTTTAGTTATACCATTATGTTGTGGGATGTGTGGAATAGTTCTTTCATTTCAAATTCTGTGTCTCCTCTAGTAGGCATCGAACTCCCTGGAACCATACTCGCCTCCATCGTCTGTGCGGAAGCACTTCAGCTTCTTCCATATCTCATGCTTCATAATGGCGTGGAATATCTTGAACCGATCCATGACCTGATCTTTCGTCTAGAGGAAATAGACCCATACATTCTGAGAAACATCATTAATAAAAGTCAGAAAATATTTGTTACCGCCCAGTGAATCAACCTCCAAAGGACCACAAACATCAGAGTGCATCAGACTAAGCAACTCTGATATTCTATTTGAAGAGAAATTAAACGAGACTCTGTGTTGCTTACCAAACAAATAATGGTTACAAGGAACTAATTGCAACATCCTTGGTAAGCTCATTCTTGGTCAGGGTAGACAACATTATCTCACTCATGTGACCGAGTATTTGGTTCCACAGATTTTGAGAAGCCTCTTTTTCAGCAATATTGAGGCTGTCTGCACAAATCTTCACATAAGTATTGTATAGTGTGCCGCAAACATGTCCTCGGGCAACAACCATGACACATTTTGTCATTCTCTATGTGCCATTTATGAAGTGACTATCATAGCTCTGTTTGTCAAGGGCTATCCCCGAGAGTATATTCAGCCGAAGTTCTGGAACATGCAGGACATCAGTCAAAGTTAATGTACACTCGTATTTGTCTGAAACTGAATATCACCCATTCCTATTATCCTAGAGGAACTGATATTTCCCATCTTCATTGAACCAAAGTCTTATTCTTTGTAGGTTTTGAAGAAATCCTTGTGAGGAGTGACATTGTAGGATACTGTAGTATCTACCACCCACTCAACATCTTGGGTTGTGGTGTGATGGCATATCTCTTCCTGCATGGAGCATATCACTACATCTCCCTGGACAACTACTAGTGTCTCTCCTTCATTATTATTCTGCTGGTGATTGTCTTGGTTCTGCTCTCGTTGCAGTTTTCGGCAATTCTTCTTTAAGTGGCATTCTATGCCACCATGGTAGCACTTATATGTAGGCTTCCTTCCATCTGAGGATCTACCTCTGATTGTGCTTCTGTCTTTCCCTCTTTCTCTTACTCGATGTCTTTCTTGAGTCTCTCTTACGAAGGCTTCTGTCTATTCCGATCCAATATCTTTTATCTTGTACTCTTCATTCGACATGACATCTTTTACTATATGTATGGTAAGTTTGCATCCTAGAGCGAATTGGTGAGAGTAACCACCAATGTCTCCCGCTATCAGAAAGATAATTAAGTAGTAGGAGGGCTTGTATTTCATCTCCCAGCTGCATGACTACTACAGACAGCTGATTCACCAGGCTCTGGAACTCATTGGTGTGTTTTAAAATGGAAGTTTCACTCTGTAGCTTCGAATTCACCAAACGCTTCATTAACATGGCTTTATTCTTAGTTGTTTTTCCCTGGTACATGCCTTCCAGTTTTATCCATATTTCGTAAGTATATGTATCATGTGCTATGTGGTGGAAGACACTGTGGCCGATCTACTACCTAATTTGACCCAGAGTTCTGTTATTGAGTTTATTACAGTCATTTTCTTTAACAGAATCTGGTCTCACTCCCTTCACCTTGATCATATCAAATGAATCTTTGCAGTGCAAATAATCTATCATCCGAGGCCTCCAGAGGGAGTAATTGGTTGCTGTCAGCTTGATCATCGCACCAGAAGAGGAATCTTCCATTTCGATTTTAAGTTTAAAGTTTAAAATAAAAATAGGATAAAATCGGGGTTGATTTTCATAAATCAGAGGTCACCGTTGCGTATGCTGACATGACGAGAATACTGGATTTGACATTTCGTTGGTCCAAATCCGACTCAGGGACTGATTTGTAAATTTCTAAAGACTTCAAGGGCTAAAATATAAATTTTAGAGACTTCAGAGGGGCTCAATGAAATTTATCAAGTATGCTGACATGACGAGCACATGTCTGCTGACGTGGCAGAAATGAGACCCGCTTGTTGTCGTTGCTGATATGTGGCGATGACGTGGCTGCTGACTGTTCGCTGATGTGTCGATGATTGTTCGCTGACGTGGCGCTGATAGTGCGTTGACGTGTGCTGACGTGGCTGACATGTCAGCGTCTTCAACCTCTGGCCGGGCGTTAAGCGCGTGACGCGAGTGGGGGTGCGTGGGCAGTTGCTGCTAGACGCGTGTAGGCGCGTGCGCGCTCCCTGGACCTCTGTTCGATCGCTGAAAAATACCATCGTGCTTGTCTCGACGTGAAAAAGCCAATGGTCTGCTCAAAAATGATTTTTGATAAATTTCCCGAAACCCTATTTTCCAAACCGAGTTCCGTTCTTCGGTTTTATGATCCCAATGTATAACCAAAGCTTCTGATACCACTTGTTATGATTCTCTGACCACTAAAGAGTGTTTATGAGGAAAAACCGATCCTATTACTACAAGAATAGAATTTACAAAGATTACAAACTTTGTTACAAAAACCTCACATTTCACTCTTTAACTTCTCTTAACATGGACCTTAATATTTTCAGATGCATGAATTCACAAATGAGAGCTCAATTTATAAGTAATGGCCTGCCTTCCAACTCAACACAATTAGTGGAGTAGTTTCTATAATTGTCCACTAATTGAGTGATTAATGGTGGTTATCATTAAGTGATTAATGGTGTTTGTAACAAATGCATGTTGGATTTTTATCATGGTGTAGATGTAAAGTAGAAATAGCATTTAATGTTTTTGATACATCAACTACGTCTACCATTGGATTGAATCGAATTGATTATTAAAATTTAAACATCATTTTGAGTAAAATTTTTTAGGGAATTCCAATCATATATAAATCTGTATATTGCCCGGCGATTCTAAAGATTTTGGAATGTCACATTGTTTGATGTATGTATGGGGAGTGATAGGTTTATTTGGTTCTGTGGTCAGCAGATGTTACCGTAAAGGATAAAAATAAAGAAAAAGAAAAAGAAAAAGAAACCTACTTTTGATCCTAGATTCGGTCTAAAGTTTACTAAGCCTTGTATTTGTCATATGTACATACATTTTTTTGCTGATTGTCAGAGCTTCATATTTTCAGGTTGTTTCAAAGAAACGACTCTCGAGAAGTGTTTCTTTAATCACAAAAAAAAAAAAAACTGCTTAAACATCGTACTTTGATTTTGAGGTTTTTTAAGGAATCTTTCGCTAAAAATCTTTATTTATAGTTCCTTTGGTTGGATGCTTGGTCAATCACACTGGTTTTCTGCAAAAGTTTTGCATGCTTGCCTTAAGTCTACAGAAAGCTAAATCAGTAATCTCAGGATCTCTTTGGTTTGGAAGCATGAAATTGATGTCTTTATCATCTACTGGAGAAGGGAATGGTTGTATGCTATTTCCTCTCAATAGACCTACGCAAGTACTAAATCTTTACCGTAATATTTTTCATTTTCATATTTCCGGGTTAAATTTTTGGACTAGAATTGTTGTTAGCATGGACTATGATGGGATGAACTTCATTACCTGTTTCTTTGCTGAATTTTGTCATTTGGCATGGGAATCTATGAAATAATATTTCAGGTATGAAAATGTAGTTTGGATTGTGAATCAGTCTTTCGCTTGATGTTTGAAATTTATTTCATCAAAAGAATAAGAGAGGACTAGCATTCAGTTTTGTTCTCTGCAACTTGAAGTATGACTTGTTTCAATTTTTTCAATAATTGGAGCTGTTTGATTTCATGATTGTGATTGTTTCTTTATTCACGTAAATGTTTTGAAGTCTCATATGCTTTAGATTAGAATAGAATCTCCACTAATAAATTACAAACTGGGATGCAATTAAAAGATTCGAATTTAAAAAAAAAAAAAAAAACACACCTCAATTCAAATTGCTATTACTGTGTGAACGATGATGAACTACTAGAGAGAAAACACCTTGTAGCTAGGCTGTGGAACTTTTTTGATTATGGCCAGTAGAAGATCAATGTATAGAGGAAGTTGCGCGAGAGCTGAACAGGCCATGGGCAAGCATGTTGCTGCATACACTGGTAACGCCAGTGAGCCCATCACATCT